>JAUDJI010001422.1:0-10612 GCA_037389245.1 Oryzias sinensis
GGGAAAACCCTCAAGTTCAACACCAGCGGGATCTACAAAGGCGTCACCTACACCAACGCTAAAACCATTGTGACAGAAAAGTGAATCCTACCGAGGCCGGCTCCTCGTGTTAACTTCCTTTCCGCATTCAGGCATTTTCTGTCCTCACCTGTACACACTATATCAGGGGTGTCAAATATACGGCCCCAGTCATGAAGAGTAAAAATTATAAGAATGTTTAAAAAAACAAGCACGTTTGTACTCCATTCCTGTGGCGAGTTATGATTTTTTAAAGAAATAACCAAAATGCTTAATTCCGCCCCTAGGGGGCGCAAAACAGGTGAAATATCATGTCTTTGCACCTGCCAAAAGGGAAACCTAACGGCTCCTTGTCTGAATAAGATGTAGTTTGGTTCCCCACAAGCGCCATTGCTGTTACATTGTTATAAGAATGATCAGTAGTGACACCCTAATGACCAAGATGTTCTCAAAAAGAAAAAAAGGGTTGAAATGAAGTCCAGAGCTTTCCAGGAAAAATGGACAAAGTTTTATTTGTTTGCAGAGTTGAATGCAAAACCTGTGCGCTTGTTATTTCATCAACAGTTGGCAGTGCTCAAAGAATATAATTTTCAGCACCACTGTGAGACAATGAGATAATAAGGACAGTTTTGCAGTTAAGAAAAGAGAGGATTTACGAACTTAAAGCTGGACTGAAAAAAACAACCTTCTGCATTTACTGCAGCGTGACGTCAGTGATGGAGCAGTGACAGACACCTGATTGCAGACAAGTTGGAGCAAACATCCAAACCATTTTCAGATGGTGAACCTGCCAGACTGTTCCCTAAAAACAGTTTGGCAAGGATTATGATTACAGATACAACATCTTAGAGACTTAGACGCCATATTAAGGAACCCAGTCATTTATTTTATTTTCGGACACTATTAATGAAAGCATAGATACACAACTGTGCATATTTCTTAGAGGTGCTGAAGAGACCGTCATAGCGGAGTTTCTTGAGTTGATGGACACAACAATAGCTGATGACATAGTCAGCTCTCTAGTTACTGTGCTGGACTATGTTGGAGTGAACTGGTCACGTGACGTGAATTTGGTCATTGATGGCGCCCATCAAAGCTCAGGAAGAAGGCAGGTGTTGCCACAAAATTGAGGCAGAATCCAGGAAAAAATTCTTAGACATTTCATTGTGTTTTGCTCACTGGAATGACAGTAAATACGTTTCTGCACAGGATCTGAATCCTTCCTGGCTGAAGTTTTCGGAGAGAAAGGAGGTTATCTCCAAATTCTTGTTATGTTCACAAATGTTTGCAAGTTTTATTTAGTTTAATTATTCATTGATTTGCACATTTACATTTTAGGCAGGTGTTTCATATTTTTCCTTAGCCCCTCTTGAGTTTATTATAAGGATGGCTTCAGTGTCAGCTGTAAAATATTTAGTCTGAATAAAATTAAATAAACCAATTTTTTAAGTGAAATGCATTTTATTTTACATCCATTGGCCTCTGTGAATGAATGTGTAATAAAAAGTGATTAGGCTACAATGTTGGTTAAGGCATTTTATCCAACTGAGTAAAAATAAATAAATAAATCGGATAAAATATGGTTTTTGCTTTTATGTTACTGCTCCGGCCCACTTGGGATCAGACACCTTGAATGTTACCCCCAAACCAAAATGAGTTTGACACCCCTGCACTATATCATAACCTTGTAACAACCCAAACTGTCTCTGTGACCTTTGTGATAATTACTGCTGGACTTTACCTGTCCTGGGCTTTGTGTGTAGATCACTGTCTCTAGAGACCCAATGTTCACAGTGTTTTCTACTGTGTCTTCCATAGTCTTTAGAGGATTGACCCATTGGCCCACAACAGGCAATGTCTTCTTTGGAAGTGTCATGTAATCATTGTTCTTATCCTTGTTTTCTAATCTGTGATCTTTAACCAGCAGACACGTTTCTACTGCTAAGTGCTTTGCTGGAGCTAGCTGCTTTTGCTATCGTCTGCAATAAATTTTTGCCTTCCAATAAGAAAACAAGTGTCTGTCTGGTTGTCTTTGATTCCCTCTGGACCCTGAGGTTTTGGTGAGCTTACGCCTTACCAGGCGCTGGTCTACAGGTCAGAGTTTCAGATTCAATGATTCAGAAAGCTCAGCAATCAAAGCAACACAAACATTAAAACTACAAACTCCATAATGCACTGGGACTTTTGAATAATCTTTCTAACTACTACTTAGTTTTAAACCATAAAAACTACCTGAGAGTGACTCGATCACAGAGGTGATCGGTAGCTATTAGGTAAACACCCCCCCCCACCTGAGCTGCCTATCATCAACTGTGACCATCAGCTAAGCGCACAGGTGAGAGGGAGGGGTCTAAGGGTGTGTCAGTGTTTTTTCTCTGAGGTCCAGGTGGGTCTCCTGCTCCTTTTAAGAGTAAAAGCATTTATATCCCGTTAATTATTTATACCACATTTGGTTTGATTCGACTTGATGTGATTTATTGATTTGATCATTAACTAAGGTATAAGTAGAGCTTGATTTATTGCTTGAAAAGGAGTGGGAAGAAGCAAACTCAAACAAACTTAAACAATCCCACCCCTACAGAGTTCATTCATTATATCATTCTGATGCGATAGATTCTTTTCAAGTAACAAAATCCAGTGCCTAGCAATGATTGTAAATTGGTTGTAAAATCAACAAGGTCATATAGTTGTAAATGTCTGGATTGATAAAATAAATTGTTTATATGAACAAGATATCCAGTTTTATGTACAATTCTGATGGTTCATTTTTTAAGTTAAAATGAAGGATGTAGTTAACTCTTATAATTACTTCCCCGGATTTCTATACAATAGGTGAAATGTGGTAATATTAAGGAGCAGTACAATAAATATCTACTGTTGTATTCTAATATATGTTAATATTTATTTATGATTGAAATACTTTTTGAGACTTTAGTTTGTATGTGTCTGATGTTGTCATGGCTAGCAGGCTGTGGCAGACCCAGATGCTGGAACCCCGGAAGGATACTCGGTGTCATGACTAGAACACGGGACAGACCCAGATGCTGAAACCCAGAGGCAGAGACAGGTAGGTGAGTGGTAAGTAAGATGTTTAGTTTTTTGTTGGTTCCAGGCAAGACGGTGGGTAACGTGGCTAGTGTTCTTGGTGCGTGGCGTGGCTGGAGATCTAGAGGAGAGCTGTGGCTTGATGCGTGGCGTGGCTGGAGGACTAGAGGAGCACAGAGACTGTGGCTCACATTGACAGATATCAGCACCGGAAGGCTGTGGTTGTGGCTGCTGCTGCTCGAGGTGGAAGGACTCAGGTGACTCTCTTGGCATGAGGTGAAAACCTGGAGTGCAGAAAACAGACAAGATTAACTCAAGACGAGACAAGGGGCCAGGCATAGAGCGCTTCAGGAGACTAAGCACCATCAGGGTTAACGGACTGGCGACGAATGGTGAAGCTGGGTCTCCTTTAGTAGCAGGTGGTTTGATGAGTTGAGTAGTCACAGCTGAGATGAATGAGCAGCAGAGCTGGGTTGGGAGGAGTCTGACAGGCCACCATGACAGTACCCCCCCCTCAACGACCGCCTCCAGGCGGTCCAGGTCGACGATCCGGGTGTGCGCGGAAGAAGTCCGTGATGAGGGAAGGGTCGAGAATGAGGGAACGGGAGACCCAGGAGCGTTCCTCAGGACCGTACCCTTCCCAATCCACCAGGTACTGGTGGCCATGGCCGCGGCGACGGATATCCAGGATGCAGGAGGCAGTGAACGCCGGAGCCCCATCAATGATCCGGGCGGGTGGTGGGGAAGTGGAAGGCGGGCACAAAGGGCTATCCAAAACAGGTTTAATGTGAGAGACGTGGAACGTGGGGTGTACCTTGAGGGCAGCGGGCAGGCGAAGACGGACACAGGAGGGATTGAGGATGCGGTCGATGACATAAGGACCGATGAACCTGGGCGCCAACTTGCGAGACGAGGTCTGCAGGGGAATGGTTTTAGATGACAGCCACACTTTTTGACCGACCTGATAAGTGGGGCCCGCCACCCTGTGGCGATTGGCGATCCTACAGTTGTCCTCCTTGGTCCGAAGCAGAGCCTCTCTGGTTTGATTCCACACCCGTTGGCAGCGTTGAAGATGATGTTGCATGGACGGGATCACAGGAAAAAATTAAGATATCAAGGTAGACGAAGATGAACCGATTAATGAAGTCTCGGAGCACGTCATTCACAAGTCTTTGAAAAACCGCGGGGGCGTTGGTTAGGCCAAAGGGCATGACCAGGTACTCGTAGTGGCCGAGGGGAGTATTGAACGCGGTTTTCCATTCATCCCCCTCCTTGATACGGACTAAATGATAGGCATTGCGAAGGTCAAGTTTAGAAAAAATCTGAGCGCCTTGAACTGAATCAAAAACAGAGTTTACGAGGGGAAGTGAGTATTTGTCTTTGATAGTGATAGAATTAAGTTCGCGGTAATCAATACAAGGGCGCAGGGTTTTATCTTTTTTCTCCACGAAGAAAAACCCAGCACCAACAGGAGAAGAAGACGGACGAATGTGACCGGATGAAAGTGCCTCATGGATGTAGGACTCCATAGCGGCCTTTTCGGGACCAGATAAATTAAATAGATGCCCCTTGGGCAAAGTAGCCCCTTGAAGGAGCTCGATGGCGCAGTCATAAGGCCGGTGGGGAGGTAGAGCATTAGCTTTGCATTTACTGAAGACAGCTTTAAATTCATGATAGCAAGAGGGAACCTTAGTGAGGTCAACAGATTCAGCGAGGGGAGAGTTAACGGGAGCTAAATCGGGGATGGCAGACTGAAGACAGTTAGCCATACAGTAGGCACTCCAAGAATTAACGCGTTGGTAAACCCAGTCAAACTGGGGATTATGGAGTTTCAACCAAGAACAACCCAAAACTATAGGGTCACGAGGAGAGTGAGTAATAAAGAATTGAATGTTTTCATGATGATTACCAGATAAATGAGCTGGATGGGACCGGTACGGTGAGTAATGACTGAGAGGTGCTGACCCCCCAAGCCAGCAGTTTTAACGGGGGTCTCCAATGGTTCAGTAGGTAGCGAGAGAGATTTTACGAGGCCTAAGTCAATGAGGCTTTGTTCGGCTCCAGAGTCAATTAAAGCCTGAGCCTCCGTGACACGAGAATCAAAACATAGCTTGACAGGAATGCGACAAAAGTCTGTGGGAGGAGAAATGACAGACTTACCCGCCCGCGGCCTGCCGTCTAGCGGGGGGTTCGGGAGTTTAAATGAAGCTTACATTGGGAGACCTGATGACCGGGATTTCCACAGTAAAAGCATAAGCCTTCTTCACTCCGCTTCTGACGTTCTTCGGCGGACAGCTTTGAGTGGCAAATCTGCATGGGTTTTTCAGGTGATTTACGAGGTAAGACCGCCGGGGATTCTGTGGGACGGATAGAGGATGGAGACTGGTTAGCAAATAGCGGAGTATGAGGTTGAGAGGTGCGCTCGAGTTTACGTTCACGGAGGCGCGGAGCTGTGGCTTGATGCGTGGCGTGGCTGGAGGACTAGAGGAGCACAGAGACTGTGGCTCACATTGACAGATATCAGCACCGGAAGGCTGTGGTTGTGGCTGCTGCTGCTCGAGGTGGAAGGACTCAGGTGACTCTCTTGGCATGAGGTGAAAACCTGGAGTGCAGAAAACAGACAAGATTAACTCAAGACGAGACAAGGAGCCAGGCGTAGAGCGCTTCAGGAGACTAAGCACCATCAGGGTTAACGGACTGGCGACGAATGGTGAAGCTGGGTCTCCTTTAGTAGCAGGTGGTTTGATGAGTTGAGTAGTCACAGCTGAGATGAATGAGCAGCAGAGCTGGGTTGGGAGGAGTCTGACAGGCCACCATGACACTCGGCAGACAGAATGGTAAGTGAGAAAGAGTTTTTAATTCTGGAGAAAGAATTAGCAGGGAGGAGTCCGAAGGAGATGGTTGGAGGTTCTTGCGGGCGAACGCCGTGGTCCGGGGTATGCCAACGAGACGCCGAGACAGGAAACAGCGAGAGGTGAGTGCAGCCGTAAGTTCCAGACGACGGCAGGACCCTGAGTAGTAGACAGACAAGGGATTAGACAAGGCAGCGAGAACTAGAGCGAGACAGTGCATGAAGTGGCCAGTGAAGCACCATGGAGTACAACGGACTAGCGTCGAGTACAAGTCCTGGTCCTCCTTAAGAGCCGAGGTCCTGATGAGGCTGACAAGGCGCAGCCGTTGTCAGCAGGTGGATTTGATGAGGAGGGCCCGGCCGGGGGCACCGTGACAGATGTGTTGCTTCCAACTTAGTTTGTCATCGATAAAAACCCCTAAGAATTTGATTTCTCTAACATTTTCAATTGAGACAATATTTATTTTAATTGAAAGCTCTTTATTTGCGTTGTAGTTTCCAAAAAACACTTTGGTTTTATCTAGGTTCAAAGATAACTTGTTGTAATCCAATTCATAGTTTTATTTTGCTTAACTCTGTGTTCACCACCTTGATAAGTACCCTATGATTTTCTTTAGAATAGAATATATCTGTGTCATCAGTAAATAAGAGTTTCATAAGTTTTGAAACATTGAATATATCATTTATGTAAATATTGAATAGCAGCGGGCCCAGAATTGATCCTTGTGGTACACCACAACATATCTCTTTGGTTTCTGATGTAAATTCAAACTTAACAAATTGTTTTCTTCCCGTTAAATAGCTTTTGACCCAAGTTAGCACTAGTCCTCTTATCCCAGACACTTCCAGTTTGTCAAGTAGGATGTCATGATTGAGAGTCAAATGCTTTTTTTAAGTCAATGAAAATTCCAGCTGCATATTTCTTTTCGTCCAGAGCGTTTGTGATTTCCTCCACAGCATTAATCAGAAACAATCCCACACGTGGGAAATTGTCACCATAACAACTGACAGCAGAGGGAAAAAAAATGATATCAATGATAATCAATGAGGTTGATCTGTCATGGCTAGCAGGCTAAGGCAGACTCAAGTGCTGGAACCGGAAGGACACAAGGCAAGCAGAGAGGTAAGTGTAACTGGTTTTAATGTGGTAGCGGGGATGAAGCTGAGTCCCAGGTTTCCTGTGGTAGGCAACAGAGGTGGTTGGAGGGTCTTGGCGGCGTCAACCGTTGAATCCAAGGTGGATATCCAGAGGAACGACTGGAACGTGAACAGCGAGATGAGAGCAGCCACCAGAAGGGTCCAATCGGAGATGTAATCCTGAGACGAGGTAAGACAGACTGGGTTAGCAGGGAACCAGGCAAACATGAAACAAGAATTATACGAGGCCAGGAGATGCACCGTGGAAGTACAACGAACTAGCGTTGATTGCAGGTCCGTGGTCTCCTTAAGAGCCTAGGGCCAGATGAGGATGAGGAGGTGCAGCTGGAGGCATCAGGTGTAGCTGACGAGGAGGAGGAGTCAGCCGGGGGCACCGTGACATGATCTGTTTTATCTAAAACCATATTGGTTTTCATTTATAATCCTTAAATTTATCACTAAATAAAACTAATGTATCATTGAATATTTTTTCAAAAATCTTTGAAAATTATGGAAGAAGAGAAACAGGTCTATAGTTTGTAAATTGGTGTTTGTCTCCACTCTTAGAAACAGGAATCACTTTGGCTATTTTCATTTGGTTTGGGAATCTCCCTGTTTGTAATGATAAATTACACATGTGTGTTAGATGCTTAGAGATACTATAAATGACCTTTTTCACCATCTTCATATCTATATCCTCACAATCTTTTGATTTGTTTTACTCTTCAATTTATTTACAATTGAGATCAGCACATTTTCATTCACATCAGAGAGAAGGGTTGAGTGTGGGATCCTTTTAGTGGTGGATTTTCGTCTTTGCTGGTTTTGCATTTTGGAATTTCTGCCGCTATCTCTGAACCCACGTTTACAAAGTAGTTATTGAGGCTGTTTGCTGTTTCATGGACGTTAAAGCTTTGACCCTTCTCATCTGTAAAGTAATCTGTCCGCTTTTTGTTGTTTTTATTTTCATTCAGTAGATTATTAAAATACATTTTTTTACTGTTATTTCAGTTAGTCTATTGTTGTATGATTGGTATCTTTCAGTTTCTGTTGATCTCTGTTTAAGAATTTTTTATAGAGCTTTTTTTTTTTACAATTTTTTATATTTGGCAAATTTGTTCTCAAATGTATAAATTGGACAGTCCTTATTGTAAACAGCTTTTTCTTTTTCTTCTTCAACACAGCTCACTCTGTCACTTAATTAAAATGATAACAAAATAGTATTTGACACACACAAGTTTACTGTTAAATGTGGAGCAAAAATCAATTAGAAATGTCTAATTTGATAATTAAAATGAATTAACAGAAATGCTTTTTCGTGTTCACAATGTAACTGCATCAAATGACTCAAAAATAAAATCAATCCTCCAAAATGCTTTTTCATTATCTTCTTCAACACCACTCATTCTGTGACATAATTAAAGCAATAATGCAAAGAGGAGATTGCACTTTCCTTTTTCACATCCACTGTGCGAAAAGTATAGCATAATTGAATTCCAGTCAGCATTTTCAGGGGGGAGGCGGGTCTATGACGTCAATGCTCACGCTTCTTCTTCTTCTGTGTTGTTGGTAATACAGCTGGAAATGCAGAAGAAGAAGCGTGGCCAACTTGCTCTCAGTCCTTCAGGAACTGGATGGCGTCACACGTGGAAGCGGACAACCAGTCATCACCATCTCTTTCCATGTGATTGTTGCATATTTGTTGCATGGCCATCCAGAAGATAGCTGAGGTGTTTGGCGTACGTAGCCATACCATACATCAGAATATGAACGATAATGGATTGAGGTAAACTTCTTTTAACTACTTTAATTAATATCCAGATGTTTGCGAAAGTAGAGACATTCAGAAGTTGAAGGACGAGTGTTTGCATCCATTAAGTATTTGTAGGCTAGCATCAGTATAATAATAACAATGCCCCATCATCTCCATGTTACAAACCCAACAACAATTACAGATAGAGGAGGAAATAATGTCCAGGGTGAACCCCGCCCAATGCCTTTGACTGGCTGGGATGGGCTGCAGCAAGACTAGATTAGAAGATGGATGTGTCCCAATTAGGGTTCTGTTTCTTTTTCCTGTTTTATTTTGAAGATTCTCCCTGGCAAGTGTGACTTCCCTTGTCCCAATCTCCCGCGATCGTTTTCACCTGTGTCACCTGTGTCTCGTCTCGTAGTCCTGTTTGCTTCTATATCTTGTCACTACCTTCCTCTGTTTTGGTCCTGCAGCTTCCCTGTTTACCCTCATAGTTGGGTTTTTTGCTTTCCCTGCTCGGCAAATAAACCCCTTGCCTTGGAAGCTTTTGCTAGGGATTCTTGTAATTGTGCCGGAAAACTGAACCAACCATTCAGGGCTTTGAAACCACACAGAACAGCGGCATCTGGTGGCGGATGGACGTATATCATATGCTTCAACTGAGCTCCTTGTAACACTTCAATGTGGAAATGATGATGAAAAAACATAAAACAAAACAATGTTGTTGATGATGATTAGAAAAAAACAATGTAAAACAACACAACCTGTGACAGAAGTGCTTGACACAGCAAAACACATGAAAAGAATAAACGCAAGGCAAAAAAAAATGGATAAACACTGCTCTTAACCCTGGACCTGTGGATGCAGACGCCAATGACTTTACCACTGAGCCATCCCTACTGCCGCTATCCACTCTTGCCATCATACATTGGTAGAAGTATTTTCCTTATAAATAACGTTCATAGTGTATTGTTTTATTAGGAGAAACCGAGTTGGAACGATCCTCAGCCATAATACTTTTTTTACCAGGAGCCATGTTAAACTGCAATGAACTGACGCTGATTCCAGGGGAAACAATAGAACTGGTAGGGAAACGTTCAGGATTCATTTGTATTTACAGAGAATAGCGCGCCCAACTGTTCAACACAAGTGACGTCTGAACCGAGGTTCGTCCAAACGATGCATTTGTCGCTTCATACATCATCAACCACGTGATCTGTGCTAGTTCACACAAGCCCGAAACATTGTGCCGAACCACTCTGCTTCACGAAGGTCAAACAAGCCCCGGAGGGTCCATGTCAAACGGGCCGTCTCTACTTGGAACCGTGTGCCTCCAGTCTCTGCATTTTGGGTCCTTCATTAATCCCTGTACCTGACAGGATGGAGGAAATAATTTGACAGCAGTGTAGACATCAAAACAAACCATTTGTGTTTATTTTCAGAGCATTTTGACTTTTTTTTCTTCTTCCAGGAAGTCAGACATGAACTCAGTACTGACAAATGCAGAGCTTGATGCCATCATTGCAGAAATCTATCCAAGTTACCCAAACACAGGATACAGAAAGAAACTTGATTTATTGCACTTTTACAACACATGTCAGTCAAAGTGCTGTGCATAAAATACAATTAAATTTAAAAACAAGATGACAAGACAAACAGTGCCCACAACCCCCCCCCCCCCCCCAAACACACACATACGCACACCATGATAAAAAGAGTGATAGAATGATGGAATGTACAGACCAGGGGCCTCATTTATAAACGTTGCGTACGCACAAAAGAAGGCGTACGCCACTCTCTACGCAATA
>JAUDJI010001423.1:0-10612 GCA_037389245.1 Oryzias sinensis
GGCCTGGGTGGCGGGCTTGGTCGCCCGGGCGGCGGTTGTTCCCTGCCGGTTCCCGTGCGGCATTGGGGGGGATTCCGGCTGCCGCTGCTGCTGCGGTGGGGGTCTTGGGGTGGGGATGGCGGGGCACTGTCCCTCCTTCTTTTCACGTTCCACCATCCATTTTAGAAGAACATAAACACTCACCTGAGCACAGGTGTTAGCTCACCTTTGCACTAACAGTTTGCATGATTGAATGACGTAATAATGACGCATAAGTATCCAACACTATCTTTTTTGTGTAGATGTCGACACGTGGACATTTTTGCAGCTAGCAGGTGTGTTTATAACATTTGAGTGTGTGTGTGGACAGGCTCCGCCCTTTATGTACTACATTTGAACCTTACCATAATGATTAACAACCAGTAAACTTGTTGCTTTATGCTTCTTCATGGTCTTATCCCCCTTCCCCTCCTATTATCACCCTCCTATCCCCCCTCTCTCTAACGTCCCTCTCTCTTCTTCCCCTCTTTCCTTTTCCGTCCGGTCCAACACCAAAGATTTTCAAACATGATTGAAATTAATAAAGTTACAAAAGGGGTTTATTCAGACATACCTTTGGTTTGTCTAAAGATTAATAACCCCTATTGTTAAAGTAAAATATGTCCAACACAAGAGGCCCTCAGCTCTCATCTGTCTGCCCAGCTGTTGGACAGGACAAGTTGAAAAAAACAAAAAAAAAAAGAAGCTGGCGCAGTGATACAAAATATTGATGCTAGGTGACCGGAACTTCTTTTTTCACCGTGCGGTTATCCTGTGGTATATCACTTTTTAACGTACACCCAGCAGCCAATCAGAATCTAGTATTCATCCGGACCATGGTATAATTCTGTTTATATAGGATCTACCACTCGGTTATTAATATTCTATATTTATTATATACCTCTATTCCTCTTGATTCCCGATTCTGTGCTCCTCACTGAACTTGATTTAGGTCAAAATGTAGAATTACTGAAAACATCTGTTTAGCTTTGAATACTGTCTCCATTCTAGTCATTAGTCATGTTTAGTTGATCATATGGAAATAAATATAGATTTGACATAAGATTTGTTCTTTGTTTCTTGTAGTTCTTTTCACTAGCTTTGGAATGATGCCTCCCTTTCTGGAATGAGACAAAGAATAAGGAAGTAGAAAGGAAAATTGTGACTAACCACAAAACATAAAGACAGAATCCCATCATAGGTTTGATCAATTCTGATAGAAAAACTGTCCCAAAGAGTATTTTTCACTAATACTCCCACACCCACAGAGGCTTTAACAGCTTTTCTGTTCACCACTCGGTTGTGTCTAATCAGGTAAAGCCATCCAGATCCAGTATTAAATCAGATAATGAGTCTCAGGCTCTAACCATATGAGAATATGAGCTCTTAGTTCAGTTATTCAGCGTCCAGCTGCTCACATTCCTGTAAAACACATTCAGTCTTCAGACTGAGATTGTCTTGTCACAATCCAAGCCCCCCCCCCCCCCCCCCCACGCTGCTCTGGACTGTTTGGGAACGTGGATCAGAGGGATGTGTACAATGCTCTGAAAAAGCTGACATTGTGGTGATCAACGTTACCAGTTTACTTCCGTGTGTGAGAAGCGTGGCTGCAAATGTGCAACAGAGCAGAAATGTAAATAAAGTCCCTTTTTTGTCACATTAAAGCAGCTTTCCTTCATTCTGTCATCTGCCTCATCATCACAGTTTATTGTTTATGGAAAGAATCAGTGTGTGTCCCCCACCCTTTATTTTTGAAGCACCATGCAGGCTCCTGAACTGTTTAAAAGCACTAGAGAAGCTACATTAATGCTGAAAATAAACAGCATTTTATTTCCCCAATAGAAACTTATTGGTTAAGGCTCATTCATTCTTTGTTTTTTCTCACACTGAAATATATATATATATATTTTAAATCAGACAATGTTGACTGTTCCCTTTCTATATTTTAACTTACCAAAATAAAACCACTATGAATTTGCTTTGGTAAACGCAACTTATATATTAGATACAATTGCAGTGCTTAACATTGTGATCATTAAACTGAATTTGACCATTTTATTACAGTGGAAGACATTAAAATTCAGGTTGAGTTTTTTCAAAGTCATATTTAAAAAAACAGAAAGAAAACATGTTTCGGTAAAATATCGGGGTACGTATCGTATCGCAGGGCACGTATCGGGATACGTATCGTATCGCCAGACCCTAGTTACAAAGGTTGGGGACAACTGCTCTAGAAGCTAAAATAATGTTCTGGTTAGCCACATTTCCACGCACACATGTGCTAACTGGAGGTGACTTTAACGTGGTAATGGACCAAAACACTGATAGACGGCCTCCAGGTCAGCCTCCAAAGTCTACATCAAAGCTGAAGCTGTTGGTAGAAAAGTTGGATTGATCTGAAATCTGGAGGACAACATTTCCTGATTAAAGGAGTTTACATGGAGGAATGAAAGCAGATCAAGACAATCCAGTTTAGACTTTAGTCTTCTTTCAAAGGATGCAGACAAAGAGAATGTTTCTGCAGACATTTGAACAACACACTAACTGAACACAAAGCTTTAACTATCAACATAGGATTATTTCCTGGTGAAAATGAAACATCTGTTACTGGAAACTGAACAGCACATTATTAAACATGAATGTGTTCAATCAGTGATTCAGAGACTCATTCAACTTTACTGGATAAAGATCAACAGGAAAAGGCTGCAGCTCCAACTGGGAACTCTGAAAATGGGAAGTTTCTGCATATTTGTGAAGATATGGCAGCATCCAGGCTAAATCTAGACGTAGATTAGAAGAAGAAATGATCTCTGACATCACTGAACTCTCTAGTTTCACTTTCATCAGCAGGTTTTACTGACATGGACTCTGATCTACAAACATCATTTTTCTCCTCAGAGCTACTAGATTTGGAATAATGCAGATATTCTACACAAAAACCAGAGTAGTATTCTAGAAAAAGTGTTTCTCTACAACTGATGGATCCACAAGGTGACCTGATGTCATCCGTTGAGTTTCTGTCCACCTATAGTCTGCATGTCTCACCTGCAGAGTCTGCATTGGTTACTGGAGCATCCCAATGGGGTTAGACTTCTGTGGAGCAGTTCTCCTTCAGATCCTCCATGTTCTCCTCCAAAGGAACAGAATTGTGGTGGAAACAGATGTTTTCCAGCTGCAGGAAGAACCAAACTATCAGTTCTCTGGTTCAGAATGAGACAGCCACAAAAGCCCACGTTATCTCTGACTGGAACAGGTTTGATGGAAAAGGTTTGGTTCCTGCCCCAAAACTACTTCATCACCAAGAAATTTAAAGACATTTCTTTCAGAATTCTACATACATTTTACCCAGAGAAACACTTTTTTACCAAATTTAAACAGATCTGGACAGAAACTGTTCATTTTTTTTCGTTCCTCACCAGAAAACTGAGCCTCATCTTTTCTGGTTTTGCTCTTTCACTCCAACATCTTGGAAAGATTTGACTCATTTTATAACAACCATCAATGTGACTATGAATTATTCTATGAACACATTATTTATGGATATTTTACACAAAGTAGATTTAATGCAGAAAACATCTATGTAGTTAAATTAATTATAATTATGGCTAAATATTTTATTCAGATTTATGTGAGATTTATTGGTTGATTGTGTGATTGCACAATGTCATATTTATTTATTTAATCTCGAACACTATAGGCCTCCATAGTTTCCATTGCTCTAACAGCTTTTTTATCAGTGCAGGATTTAATAATAATTATATTCAGGATTATTTCTTTCTGAAAAAAATAAAAAAACAGTTTACACTATAAAAAGATCATGAAGTTGTGAAAAACCTGCACACAGATTTTAAATGAGTCATTATATTATTCAATATATTTCATTTTGCTTTAAAAACCTGTTCATTATTTTAAAACAAGATTTTAAAATATTTATTTTAATCATGTTGAATATTATTAGAATTCTTTGACTTTTTTCAGAAACTATGATTTCAAAATCAATATTTTCCAAAGTATCTTTGTTTTTATTTCATGTTACTGTTTTTCAGAAGGACTAATTTATTTCATGAAGAGCTTTTTCTGCCTGTCTGTCAATCAAACCAAAGAAGGCGGAGTCACTTTTTTGATTGGCAACTCCTTTACTCAGACATAAGCAGCAGCACCCTAACTACATCCATCGAAGATGCTTCAGCCAGTGTTTTTCACCCTTTTTAGAGCCACGGCACACTTCATCCTAGATAAAAATCTCACGGCACACCAGCATCCAAAAATGAAAAAAGGAGAAACTCTGTAGTCTGTATTGATCTACAGTCCCTCTGCAGTCTCACGTGCATTTTTGTGATAATTGTGGCAGAAAAAGCTGGAAGCTGCAGCTGTTTTTTCTAAAAGATGAAATAAAAGTTAAGTTAATTTTCAGTAATGTTTTTCAACTAAATTATTTGAAATATTTTACCCCGGTAGTCGTTTTTCCCTCTAGTTTATTAACATGCAAATTTATGTAACCTCACAAAAAATATATATATATTCTTTTCTATATAATGATTTATGTTTTTTAATTTTTTAAATGTTAGTGCAAAGGCAAATGTAATTTTTGAACAATATGATCACAAAATGTTTGATAGATTTTACACAAAAAGATTAACATTATATTTATGTTTTCTATACAAAAGTGTACATGTTGAAGTTTTATTAGTTTTTCTGTTGTCTTATTTAAAAATTAAACTTTGAAAAATTTCACAAAAATGTTTTATTTCTTTTTAGATTATTAAACTGTTTCAATTTAGTTGAATTGTGTCTGTTGGCCACTTCCCCTTAATCCTATTTCTTCAATGTTGTTTTTCCTTCTTCTTAAATTTAACATCTAAAATAATCCAGATGTTATTAGAAAGAGTTTCAGTTAGAAAGATGACCTGGACAAAACTCTGGTGAGACGCTGTCCCTTTAACCCAATGCATCATGGGAGATGTAGTGATGGCAAACAGACTCTCTTCTCTGAGCTTCATTGTTTTGTTCACTTGTTCCACAGTCTGACACCGGATTCTGTGTAAAGCTACACCGCTAAAGACGAGCTTTAGCTGGTATTTCTGTTGGAACTGAGAGACTTTATGAGCAGAAACAGAACAAGGAAGTGAAGACTGTAACCACTTCTGATTGGTCAGACTGATGACGTGTGATTAAGCCTCCAAGAATGATCGGTGGAGACAGTTAAAGGGGCGGGACTTTTCCGAAAAACAGCTGTAGCTGCAGCTAAATCACAGTACCGTCATTCTTATCAAAATGTCTTTAATAGAATAAAATAAACACAAAGAAAAAAGTATTTTATGTTCTTTCATATTCCTAACCACTCAGTGTTTTATCAGGGCCTGTTTGGATGAACACAGAGCTGATATCCTGGAGATGGGAAATGTTTTTACATCATTTAATGAGGGTAATTTCCCACGGCACGGCACACTAGTTGAAAAACTCTGGCTTGAGCAAACGTGACGGTGCAATGCCCACCCCTCAACACTAGGGGGGAGTATGCACCTCAACACATCCACAGTGTTACCAGATCTGGTGGTTTTGGTTATAAATCTGCAGGTAGAAATGGCTTTGGGCGGGAAGGCAGAATTCAGTTTCAGTCTCTTTTTTAAACAAATGAAAAATCAACACAGTGGTTTAAAAAAGACATAAAACAATATAGTGTGCTTGAAAAGGAGTGGTTTGAAGAGAAACTTGTCTGCTCCCACCCTTTTTTTACAAACCTAATGCGTATTCAATATTGATATTTACAGATAGGTACAAAACATTCATGTTACAATTCTGCATGGCAACTGTGCTAAAGTGACATTTTTGTTTAATTAATCATTTCTGGCCTTATACAGTTCTATTAGTGACTTCTTGTAGTTTTTTGAATACATGTTAACTTCTGCTTTGTTTTAAACCTTCATCCAATCCATTCCATAAATCCACACCACAATGTCCTCGTATTCCATACTTTTCCAGTTTGTTTACTAAAATGTTATGATCAATAGTGTCAAAGCCTTTTTCAGATCCATGAACACTCACTACTGTGAACTCTTTATTGTCAGTGTTAATTATCATTTCTTAATTGCGTAATGGCCATGGACGTTGATCTGTTTTTTCTGAAACCATATTGGTCGTCAGATATTAGTTCGTGTTTTTCTATAAAACTTTCCAGCCTTGTTAGGAATACTTTTTCTAGTACTTTTGAGAATTGTCAGAGTAAAGACACTGGTCTGTAATTTGTTAGTTGGTGTTTGTCCCCTGAATATTGTAATGGGATTACTTTGACTATTTTCATTTTTTGTGGAAATGTTCCTGTTTTAAAGGATAAGTTGCAAATATAGGTTAACGGGTCAACTATGGGCTCCGTGCACGAAAGTAAGGAGTTCTACTTCCGCCGCCTTGAGTGTGAGGCCGACCATTTCCGGCTTGCGACTTCTATAGCAGCGACACGGCAGATTTTGATTGCGAAAGATGGTATATTTCACCCGTTTTCTACAAGGTCTCCCGAAAATCGACGTGAACGACATCTACAGGATTGTCGACCAGTGCGTGGTTACATGGGCAAAATATTGTGTCGAAAATACCGAAAAGGAAATGTGTCCCGTTGTAAACAAACCTTTGCTGTCACATTTATGTAGCAGCTCGGTACGAGGCGATCTTCCAAACGTGCTTTTATTAATTTTATGAATATTATGAAGTGCCTGTTCGCTCATCATTTTATATTTAATCCTTGTGGTCAGTGCTTTTTTTGTGGAAGAACAGAACTGAAGAACAACCCAGTGTTAGGAGAGGCTAACAACACTGGCTAACAACATCAGCCTTTATTTGTCGGGGCACAATTAGAAACACAATTCCATGTGTCGTGATTTTTTGAACAGTTTCTAAGGACTGAGCGGCATTTCTGCTCTGAAAAGCTCACACACACACTGTGTGCTCTGCTCTGTTCTCGTGAGTCCGGCAGCCGCTAACCCAGAGCGGCGGCTCGGCTCGCAGTCCGAATTCTCACACATAACAAAACAACAAAACACACACGTAACAAAGCACCCTCCCCTCAAACACATTAATAGATCCGGCTGCTCTGCTCAGAGAGGTTCACTCGGTCCACTGGCTCCGGACCCCGAACGCAGAGCTCGGATGCCGGGTCCAGACGTCAGTGGACACGCATCCCCCCGCATCTCCCTCGTGAGGGGTGAAAGAGACGGGAGAGCCAGCGGGGCGAGAGCGGAGCGGTGCTTTACGCAGGGCGTCCGCAGAGCAGCTGGTCGGTCCCGTATGAGCTCACAAGCTTTCTCTCAGCGAAACACCGTCTATGCATGACGTAAACCAGAGCAGCAGCGACACACAATCGGAATGACCGTTTACATGAACAACGATCGGTATACCCAGCTATCTCGATCGGAAAGAAATTTTGATCCGAACGAGTCTGACCGGGGCAAAGTATTACGAACGGCGTGTTTACATGACGCATTTTCTTTCCGATTGCTGCAAATACGATTTTGCTTGGGGTGAAGTCCTCCCGCCGTGTTCACCATCCATTCGGCTCTCACCGACACATACTGGAAAGCTATGAAAGCTTATATTAGTACTGTTGTACTTTGACAAATTCGCACACGGGTACACAACAATGTTGTGATGTCTTTGTCACTCGTTGAAACACTAAACGCCTTTCTTTTACCCGAAATCCGCTCCTATTTACTCAAAACTAGCAACTCAACAAAACTCCCCACAACAATAACACGACCAACAGGAAGTTGTCGGCCTCACACTCGAAAGCTAACCGGAAGTTCTGTCGTGCACGTAGGCTATAGAATCAATGACCTTTTTTATCCCCATCATATTCATTCCTTTACAGTCTGTAGATGTTTGTTTTTGACTTTGTTGACGCTTTTCAGGACTTCTTCCACAGGTCTGAAATAGATTGAGTTTGGATTTCTTTATGTTGTTCGAATGTTTCTTTTTCTGATATTTTTAAACAGTTTATTTCGTCGTCTAACTTTGGCCCTATTTTTACAAAATATTCATTAAACTCCTTTGTCATACCCTGAATATTGTTGCACATCTAAATTTTTCCAACTAGAGAGTCTGGGTGATTTGTTTTCTTTGTGTTTCCTGATGACACTGTTCAGTACTTTCCACATTTCTTCAGTGTTTGATTAATTTTTCTCTAATATTTCTGTGTAATAGTCTTTTTTGCATGTTCTCATGATACTGGTTGGTTTATTTTTATATTTTTTCTATCGATGCTTTGCTTCAACAGTTCTGTTTTATCAAGAATTGTTTGTATAATCTTGTTTTTTGCATGCATTTCTCAGTCCAGTTGTCATCAATTGGTATTAATTTGGTGGTTTTAGGGTCTGTTCGGGGGTTTTTATTTTCTCATGAACATATAGTAGTGGTCAAAGTTAGACTGGGAGGTTGTTGGAGTTCTGCTAAGCTTCTATGTACTGGAGGTCAGTGAACGCACCAGGCCGCATGTGGGAGGAGCTACCAGCTAATGTTTTTAGCCTGATAGCCACATGGAGCGGTGTCTGTGTTTGTCATTTACAATGCATGGTAAACCTGGAGAATGTTGAGAGATCAGGTTTTAATTTTGAAAAGTTCTACATGGTAACAATGTTTCTATGTTTGAGTTCATGACATCATCTCAGCTTCAGCTCCCTTGATTACGGTCACTGTAGCGGTTTTTCCATCTCTCTGACCAGTTTTAAAGCTAGCTGTCTTGCTTTAACCCGAGAGGGAAAAATAAAAGCAGAGGACCTGATTTATGATTATTGTCTTAATGAAAATAAAAACATATAAGGTTCAGGAGTCTCGAGCAGGCGGGTTCTGCTTTCGGGTCTCTGTCTGGCTGCCAGCTCGCTTCCCAGGAGCCGCCATATTGATGGCGTGTGAGGCAAACAGATGTGACAACAGAGTGGATCTGTGAGCACAGACAGTGGAGCTGTGTTAGCTGCAGAGCAGAGAAGAGCTCTGAGAGAATAGCATGAGGATTTTAGGATAAAACCTGTGCATTTTCCAGAACACACCACCCATGTTCTGCAGTCATAGAAGGATCGGGCATTGTTTTTTGTTGGGTCTGACGGTTTTCTGGGGCTGGAAAAGTGGGACACTATCCAGCAATCCTGCAGAGAGAACGAGATTCTGGAGTATTTCAATGGGAACTTCAAGACGTTGTAACAACTTTTCCAAACTTAATGTTGGAAAAGAGTACAATAAAGCAATTCAAAATATTAACTGCTTGAATTAAGAAAAACAGGTGCGTGCAACATAAACGTTAAACAAAGAATGACAACTCAGAGGTCCCACTTGAGGTTTGTTTAGGTGTATTATATATTCACCACGCCCTGTACTGTTCATCCGACAAAACATACAACCACCACCGTATTTTTACATATGTATATATATAAGTCTCTGTTCATATCCTAGAGTCCAACTACTAATGGAGTTTGTAGACTCAGTCCCAGCAATGCATTTCAAACAAAAACAAAAAAAAGGCTCGATCTCACCAGCGTTTTCCAGATCTATGACGTGTAAACTTCATGAGGAAAGTTCCACGCAATAATCCGCATTCCAGGAAGTGGGGAGTATAATCCAGTGTGTGGAGCATGAAAACGGAGCGGCTCTGGGACATCCGACGCAGTTTCTCAGACACTGCCCATCCGTTGTGTTTCTCTTTCGCGCTCCCGGTCTTTCTCTTTTTTTTAAAGCATCAGCTGTTTGCCCTCGCTGCCTCTGTGTCATTGGCAGCCTCCCTCTCATAGATCCGCCTCTTCTTAAAGGGGCGTGCTGCTTTTTCTCATTCACCAAAGTCCATTCATAACAGTCCCAAAACATAAAGCTCTGTCCAGATAAAGTACTTTAGCATACAAAGCAAGTATTTTGCCCCTGCAGGGATTCATAACAAAATACATAAAACAGTGCTCAGCATGCTATTTGTGGCAACGTCACAACGTGGACAACCGGCGCTTAAAGAAAGCTCCTCTGTGGTTCACATGAACCCTGAAACTAGAAAAACAGAGTCTAGATGTTTGCATCTACTGCAGCAGACAGATTGTTGGTCTCTATTTGATCCTCTAATGTCAGCAGAAATATATCATCTCTCTGACTGGAACACCACAGAGCTGGTATCTAGGAATATGAGTCGATTTTAGGGATCAGCCAATGTGCGTTTAGATCCCGCCCACTTTCACTGATTGACAGACACTCATTCTGCTGGAAAAGCTCTTCATGAAATAAATAAGTCATTCTGAAAAACAGCAATGTGAAATAAAAACAAAGATAGAAGAACATAAACACTCACCTGAGCACAGGTGTTAGCTCACCTTTGCACTAACAGTTTGCATGATTGAATGAATGAAATATTTCACACTAGTTCGTTTAAAGACATAAGTATGCGTGTGAACACTATCTTTTTTGTGTACATGTCGACAGGTGGACATTTTTGCAGCTAGCAGGTGTGTTTATAACATTTGAGTGTGTGTGTGGACAGGCCCCGCCCTTTTTGTACTACATTTGAACCTTACCGTAATGATAAGCAACCAGTAAACTTGTTGCTTTATGCTGCTTCATGGTCTTACCCCCCTCCCCC
>JAUDJI010001424.1:0-10610 GCA_037389245.1 Oryzias sinensis
GCGGCTGTATTTTGAAGTACATTTTGTTCGGCCCCATACGCGATTTTCGGCCCATTCATTTTTTTTGACGGGATCGCTGGCCGTGATGTCATCGTCTTCGGGGGGGTGACGTTGACTCTGTGGAAAATTCATTTGCAATTTATCCCAGGTGTGTGCACATTTTGGTGACTTTTCGAGCATGCGGCGGGGGTCAAATTCTCGCTGAAAGGCGGCAAAGTCGTCGTTCCAACTGCGAAAACAAAATGGTCCTTGCAGTCAGTGACTGCTGCTGCGGGCCATAATTAACAAACTGAAAAATGACAAAACAGAAACCATCTGCAGATGGAAGAAACACGTGATAGTGAAAATGACAATACTGCCACTTATAAAAAGAAAGAAAGTTTGTTAAATTCATTTTGCAATTAATTGACATTGTTCAGATAGTTCTTGATCCAGTCATTTCTTTGCTAACTGTATCTCTACTTAAATATATGATAGAACATCACTTGTACCAGTTCAAACAACTTTTCCCAGAAGCCAATGTCATACCTAATACATGTTACATGTTGCATCTCCCGGGTCAAATCTCCCTTGGTCCTTTAACAAAGAGCATGTGCATGCGCTTTGAGTCCAAGCACCAGTATTTTAAGCAGTGGGTTTCAAAATTAAGTTTTAAAAACGTTTGTAAATCACTTCCACAAACCACAACCAATTTCTCGAATGCTGTCAGAATGATTTGGGCGTTGAACATCCATTTTTTAGAAATGAAAAAGAATCAGGACCTGTGCTAGCTGTCACAAATACTGAATATGTTCAACAGAAAAACAGAGATATTTTAGGCATAGAGGTGCTCCAATCTATTGTCAGAGTGAAGTGGTACATCCTGAATGGCAATAAATACATAAGCGGAAAATCTATGGTTCTTGCATCTGCAACATTATTTTGTTGATGACACTTTACCAGTGGAATGATTTAGGGCATATATCTGATTGATTCCACTGTTGTTGCATTTGAATATCAACGCTATGAAACAATATTTAAATCCCAAATATAAGGCCTATGAAGTACTGCAGGTATTGCAGTACCTACTCTTGCCCAGGCCACAGAATTAGTGTGTGAGCTCATTGATTACACATCATATTATTCTTTCAGTTTTAAGGAGAAAATGTTTGTGCCAATAAAATATAGTCTTTCTGATGTTATTTCCTTAAGAATGCAGCCTAAAAATTAGGCTGACTTGTGAAATGTTGAAAAGCATCTTACCACTTTTGTTTGTGAAAGTTCCAGTTAATTCATTAGTTGCAAGGCCATTTGCCACATCACTTTCAGATGATGTTTGTGACTTTTTTTCTGTTGAGAGAACTTCCTTTCATGGTCTTCAAAACAACTGTGTTAGATGTAAACTGTCTGAGAGATTGAATGTGGCTTCACCATGTTATTTAAGAAATCTGTTTAATAAAATGTTGATGTCTCATGGACATTTCTTAAATCAAGCATTTGAGTGTTTTTCTTTATCTTAAATTTATTTATTTATTTGAATTAGGACAATGCATATTAAACAATGTTTCAGCAGCTGCTTTAACATATATATGCCAGAATTAGCACAGGAGCTAAATTTCATCTGTTGTCCTAGGACAGGATAAAAATATCAACAATTACATTTACAACACAATGAAATAGCACAATATTAGAGGTAAAAATATTTACAAAGGTTATTACAATAAAAAGCAAGTCTAAAAATACCAAGATAGTCACAGAAAAACAACAATGACTAATGTTTGCAGGACTGGTTTGTTTTTCAGCCATCGTTTAAGAGCTGTTTGGAAGGTAGGGTAGTTTTCCCAGTTCCTAATGTGCTGTGGCAGCGTATTCCATAACTGTGTGCCTCTAATTGACACCACTGTTTGGCTGAATTTAGTCCTGCGCCTTTGAACATTACAGTCCCCTCAAGTTAAAGCCCTGGGGCCTCATTTATAAACGTTGCGTACGCACAAAAGAAGGCGTACGCCACTCTCTACGCCATAGTTGAGATTTATAAAAAGCAAACTTGACGGGAAAATGTGCGGTCCTCCACGCAAGCTCTGACCCAGGCGAACGCACAAAAACGGGTGAAATGAGAAACGGCGACACCGTCGGCAGATGGAAGAAACACGTGAAAGTGAAAATGACAATACTGCCTCTCATAAATAACATGAAGATTTCACAAAGCAAGTCTTACAATTAACAGCCTACACAAACACCCGTTGGACCGATCAGCAGTGAAACAAATAAAAAAAAAATCAAACGAATATTACAACAGAAATTCAAATGAACACTTATTTGGAAAAAGAAAAGTGAAATATGTTCTGCAATATTGGCATGTTGTGCAATTCATCCTCATAAATAATATATTTAACAGAACGAAATAATGTACAAAACTGATATTCCCGTCAATGTGTCCGTCTGGCGGAGCAGATATAGGTGCAAACAGACAGACAGATGGATAAATAGAGAGAGATGCATTGATTGTCCACTGGGGAAAGTTGTTTTCATAGTAAAACATTTCTTCATAAGGTACGGAATTATGGTATTCATGCATATGCCTTTAGTTTGTTTTATTTTTGATAAAACAATGTATGGCGAATGTCTCAACCATTCAGAAAGCAACAAGAAATTACATTTGCGCTGATCAGTTTCCCATTTCCACGTCGATTATTACCGACATCTGTAGCTCGTCAGATGCAATTAAATGGATGGAAATAAAATGCCCCATCGCAATGCGTAATGACGCACAATGGCTGATCTTGCGCTCTTAGAAAATGTGGCAAATTGAAGGATTCGGAGTGAACGCATCTTAATCTTTAGACAGCTAGAAGACTTGCTGGCGAACGAGGACGAGTGTCTTATGAACCGGTTCTGACTTCTTCGAGCCGTCCCTTTGGACCTCTGCGGGCTTTTGGGGGGGTGTCACCCGGTGCATCTGGCGCGTCGGCGTCCCCCTGCGCCACAGTCACCACTCCACTAATTCCCCAATTCTTGCCGCTTGGCTCTCATCAAGAAGGGTCAGCTCCGGTGTCCCCCCCCCCCGCGGCAGACACACTCTGGCGATGCAGTGCCAGACGTTTTTTTGCCTCGACTTTGATGTCCGACCATTTCTTTTTTATTTAACCACGGTCCGAGGTTGTGAGGCTACAGCATTAACGGCGTCTGCCACTCATGTGGCTTTTAGGCATTAGTAATGCCCACACTGTGCCCTCCAAACAACACTTTTCTCCTCTTTTCCACCTCGCCAACGATAAATTCTACTTCACATTGAGTGAAGTTACGTTTTTTTCATTTCTTCTCGGTGTGTGCCATGGTTTCGCAATCAATGAATATTCATTTGTGGGCGTTTCACGGACTATTTATGGGCAACTATGGGCGTGTCATAAAGCCGCAAAAGCTGCGCTGCATTTAGAATTAGTTGTGATTTATTAAGGGAAAGATGCGTAGGATGTTCGTGCGCACGGTTTTATAAATCTGAATATTTCTGTGCGTACGCACGTCCTATGTTTCATCCGTACGCCACTTCTGACGCATATCCTACGCAAAGTTTTACAAATGAGGCCCTTGGTGCCTAATCCAACATTTGTTTTTTTACTTATAAAATCTAACAAGGGGGGAGGGGCCAGCCCATTCAAAACTTTAAAAATGAGACAGGCATCCATGTACATTTTATAACTTTCAAAGTCCATTATGCCATACTCGGTTAGAATGTCACAGTAATGATAACGCAGAGGATTTTGTCTAAAACTTTCAGGGTTCTCTTAAACAGAGACTTGAGGGGTTTCAAAGTGCTTTCGTTTGTCTTGGACCATGAAGTAAGACAATGAGTTATATGACTAAAAATCAATGAATGCATGTAAACCTTTGCAGCCTCAGTAGTGAGAGAAGACCTTATTTGTTTAAAATTTGACAGATTAAATTTAACAATATTGGATATTTTCTTTACATGATCTTTAAAAGTTAAGTTTGAATCAAAGATTACGCCAAGATACTTAAATTGTTCTACAACTTCCAATCGCTCCCCATTGACCACTACAGATGGTTGTTCTTCCCTCGTTGGCTGACGTGAAAGAAACATACATACAGTCTTTTTAGCATTGAGATGTAAGCATGACCTTTGGAGCCACTGAAAGATTGGAACCATGGCTCCAGACAGAACTGCAGCTGCTTCAGCTTTTGTTTTGGCATGAGCATATAGAACTGTATTGTCTGCATATAATTGTATTTTTGTTTTTTTGCATACATCTGGCAGGTTGTTCACATACAAGCTGAATAAAAGTGGCCCCAATACTGAGCCTTGAGGAACTCCATCTGAACAACTAAGAAACGATGACTGTGAATTTTCAATTTGTACAGCTTGTTTTCTGTCATGGAGATATGATTTCATCCAGCAGAGGGCACTGTTCGAGAAATTAAAATATGATAACTTTGCAAGGAGAAAATCATGATTAATAGTATCAAAAGCACGTTTCCGATCAAGGAATACAGCACCCACAAAGCCTCCCTTGTCAAGCAGCTGTTTCACATTTTTAAGGAAATAACAAGTGGCTGTATCAGTGGAGTGATATTTTCTGAAGCCAAACTGCATTGGATGGAGAGAGGTTTGACTCTTGTTGAGATGTATAGTTAGTTGTGTTGTGACCCATTTTTCTAAGATTTTTGAAATAATTGGTAGAATGCTTATTGGACGGTAGTTCTCAGGTTTTGTTTTGTCCCCAGACTTAAAAACAGGTATAACCCTAGCAATTTTCCATGTTGTTGGCACTATGCTGTGGTTAATGGACAGATTAATCAGATGTACAATTGGGTGTGCGAGAACATCTTTATGTTGCTTAATCAAATGACTAGAGAAACCATATGCATCTTAGCTTTGGAGCTTTTGAGGGATGAGATTATTTTTAGAACATCAGGAGCAGATATTTCCTTAATATGAAATATTGGCTTACTATTGTCTACAGATTTCCATGGGATATCTGGACATTTTAGTTGCCGCGTTAAATCTTCAATTAAACTAATAAAAAAGTTATTAAAACTGTTGACAATAATATCCAAATTGTCTGTTAATGCACCATTTATCTTAAGCTGGAGCTCTCTGGTGTTATGCTCTTTTTTGCGTCCTAATAGCTTATTTAGGTGCTTCCATACAATCTTCCCATTTCCATGTGCTTCAATAATTGAATTAATGAAAAAGTTTGCCCTTGCTTTACGCATGTGGTTAATAACCTTGTTTCTAAGAGATGTAAATATCTGACGGTCACTTGTAGTTTTGGTTTTTAGGGATTTTTTCAATGCACTGTCTCTCTCTCTCATTAATTTTCTAATATCATTATTAATCCATGGTAGGTTTTCTTTAAATTGTTTGGATACTCCTTTCTTTGAGAAATGAGCCAGTGTGTCATTGATCATTCGTATAAGGAGATTAGAGCTTTCTTTGATGTTATTGTTTTCAACTACATTTGTCCAATTGAGATGTTCAAGATCATTTTTTAAATGCTGTTGCCTATTTTTAGGAATATAAGTGTAAGGTATCCCTCTGACTGATCGTGTTGAACGCTGGTTCCTGATTTTTCTCACACAGAAAATGAAGTTGTGGTCAGAGAGACCAGACAGAAAATTAAATGTCTTGGTAATTCTATCGGGTTTGTTAGTAAATATTAAATCAATTTTAGTTTTAGACAAAGTTGTTACTCTTGTTGGACCATTTATGATCTGTGTCAATGTGTGTTTAACAACAAGCTGTTCTAATTTCTTCCTGTGTGGTATATTATCCCAAATGATGTTTAGATCACCCATAACAATAATCTCTCTAGAAGGATTACAGTGATTTAAAATAGACTCAAAGTGATCATAAAAGATGTCGTTGGCAGAAGGAAACAATGTTCCTTTGTGTTTAACATTGTTAATTGCGGTATACCTGTATCCAATAATTGTGTCCTGGGGAGCTGAGGTGGAGGAGGCCTGGTTACTTGCAACTGTAGCTCAGGTAGCCGAGGTGGAGGAGACCTGGTTACTTGCAACTGTACCCCAGGGAGCTGAGCTGGAGGAGGCCTGGTTAGCTGCAGCTGTACCCCAGGGAGCTGAGGTGGAGGAGGCCTGGTTAGGTGCAGCTGTAGCCCAGGGAGCTGAGGTGGAGGAGGCCTGGTTAGGTGCAGCTGTAGCCCAGGGAGCTGAGGTGGAAGAGGCCTGGTTAGCTGCAACTGTAGCCCAGGGAGCTGAGGTGGAGGAGACCTGGTTAGGTGCAGCTGTAGCCCAGGGAGCTGAATTGGATTACAAGAAGACAAGATGGCTGCCGCTCGTCCAGACGGAGTTTCACGCACTCCAGACAACTGTAACCAAGGACATTGCCAACTTAGGGAAACCGTTCAAAAGCTTAGACTGGAACTCAGAGAGAAATCAATTCTGATAGAGAAAATTCTCTCAGTATCGACATCCCAGTCTAAGTACATCCAGCAGCTACAGCATTCCATTAACACCAACCGCTCCCTTTCTCAAACCCTTCCGTGGTTTGGAGAAACCCCCGCTGAAGCCCATTCCACCACTACGGACAGCAACATAATTCAAATATGTGGCCGTAAAAACAACGGGTGGGAACGGATGGACGGGGCACCGAGCACCACCAACACCAGCTCTGCACTGCTGGAGGCCAGGAGTCGACAGGACCTCCATGAGGACCAGGCTGATGCCGGGCCCAGGGCTCCAGCCCTCTGCTCTACGCCCAAACAGTCGTGGGCTGAGGTGACACGTCGCGGCCGGAGGATCTGTGGACCCGAACCTGACACAGCCAGTTCGGGGAACCTAGCGCTGACCAACCGCTTTGCCCCGCTGGCTGAAGACCTCACCGCGGCGTCAGCGACCCGAGCGGGCTCACCGGGACCGACATCGGGCCGATCGGGCAGAACGCCTACCGTGGCATCCGGCTCTGCTGCTGGTCCCAGCCAGGCGACGACTCCCGCTACCACCTCTACGGGTCCAACGGCGTCTGCTACTTCGGTGCCCGCTTTGCTGGAGCCTGGCCGGCTCGCCCTTCTTCCCGGAGCCGCGGCACTGGCCCAGCCGCCCGGATCCTCTGCAGTTCCGCTGGCCCCCGCCACGAGAAGGAAACGCCGCCGTCTGCTGAAAGAGGCGGTGGCCCGACGCTCAGGCGAGCTTCCCCGGGGCTCGCGCGCCGCAGCCTGCATCTCACCAGCTTCAGGGGATCCACTCTCCACAGAAAAACCAGGTCTTCACGCTGGAGTACTGTCTGCCCGGAAACATCACTATGGAGCTCCCATTTCTCCACCTGAGCCCGCTGGAGCGGAGGCCGCTGCTCATCACCCCGCTGCTGTCGCGGGGAGACCCGCTGGAAGACCCGGACCTGTGCAGCAGCCCGTGCTCATCGTGGGAGACTCCGTTGTCCGGCATGTCAGGGTCAGAAGGTGCCACACACACACACACTCTCTGGAGCTGTCGTCAATGACATTAAAAACTCTGCCCACCAACTCTCTGTCAAACACCCCTCTGCGGAGACTTTCATCATACATGCAGGCACCAACAACCTGAAACTGCAGCAATCAGAGACTCTGAAAATGGACTTCATCCATCTGATTCACACCATCCAACAGTTAAACATAAACTGCATCATATCTGGACCACTGCCTGCACCCCGTTATGGAGACATCATGTTCTCACGCGTCCGTCAGCTTCACATTTGGTTAAAAACATACTGTCATTCCATAAGCATTCCATACGTTGATAATTTCACAACCTTTTACAATAGACCATACCTCTTCAAATCAGATGGTTTACACCCCAACAATAGTGGTTCCCGTCTTCTCAGCATGAACATTGATTTCACCCTCCGTTCTTTCAAAACCATTCCCAGCTGACGGTTGAACCAGGACACCCACACCCCTGATACATCATTCTTTGCCATACAGCATCACATACCAGTCCGCATCACCAATAGACATTCAAATCATTTCCATTCATATCCATGTGCCTCGCGTGTTTGTTGTCTCCGACCAATTCACACATCAGTCACAAAACCTACAACAAGCACACATCAGATTGTACCCACAACCATGAAGATGGCTCTTTTAAATGTCAGATCAATTTTAAATAAGTCTTTTATCATTAATGATCTGATTTTAGACCATGATTTAACCTGTTTGTTTTTAACTGAAACCTGGCTTGGCTCTGATGCACCAGCTATTCTCACTGTGGCTTCTCCACCTAATTTTAACTTTTTATTTTCAATCAGGGAAGGAAAGAAAGGTGGAGGTACAGCATCGATTGCTCACAAAAGAATTTTATCTGAAAATATTTTACTTGGTAAATATTGTTCATTCGAGCATCATGCTTTTGTCTTTGGAGACCCTCCTGTTTTAACTGTCACAGTATACAGACCACCAACCCCTCCTTCCTGTTTTATCGAGGAATTTTCGGAACTTTTATCATCTCTTCATATTAGGTACAATAGGATTTTAATTACTGGTGATTTTAATTTGCATGTTGACAATTATGATGATATCTATGCCTGTGAGTTTTTTAAAAACATTCTAAACAGCATGGATTTTCAGCAGCATGTCACACAGCCGACTCACAACAGAGGACACACCCTGGACCTTGTCATTACCTATGGTCTGTCCACTGGGGTGTCCTCTGTTGTTGACATGGCCATATCAGACCATTATTGTGTGTTTTTTACTGTCACCAGTGAAATCCAGCAGGAAGCCTCAGTGAGAACTGTGAGGAAGCGGTATTTAACTCCTGAAGTGGCTGCAAGTTTTATTGATGTTTTTAAGCAAACTCCTGCTCAGATTTTACCTGCACCCTGTGATTTTATTGTTGATCATTTTAATAACAGACTTCAGTCTTCCATAGATGCAGTGGCTCCACTCAAAACAAAAACATTAAAAGCCACTCCTAAAATGCCATGGAAGACTGACGACATTAAGGGTCTGAAGCAGAACTGCAGGAGAGCAGAGAGGAAATACCGGAAGACGAATTTAATAATTCACAAAGACATTTTTAAAGAACAACTCAAAATCTACAATAACTCAGTTAAACGGGCCAGAACCTCCTATTTTTCAAAAATCATTTCAGAAAATAAAAACAACCCCAAATTTCTTTTTAAAACAATTGATATTTTAATAAACAAAGACTTCAACAAGTCCTCCATGCCATCATCTAATGCTGCATGTGAGGACTTCGCAGACCACTTCATGGGTAAAATCAATGCTATAAGATCAAACATGTCATCTATGCAAAACACGGATCTTAACAGACCACCAGCATTGTTTTTACCAGAAGAAACACTGGGGAGTTTTGTCCTGGTTGATGCAGAGATGCTTGGTCGAGTTGTATCCCAAGTAAACACTACAACCTGCCTTTTAGATCCCATTCCCACTTCACTTTTTAAAACATTTTATGGATTCTTAGAGTCAGAGCTTTTAAATATAGTAAATTGCTCTCTTCAGACGGGGGTTTTCCCCTCTCCCTGTAAGACGGTGGTGGTGAGGCCCCTTCTGAAGAAGAGTCAATTACATCCAAAAAATCTGGATAACTATAGACCCGTATCCAACTTACCATTTTTAAGTAAAATTATAGAAAAAAGTGTCGCTACTCAACTGCATGAGTTTTTAAATGCCCAAAAAATTTAAGAAAAATATCAGTCTGGTTTTAGGAAAAACCACAGTACAGAGACGGCTCTTTTAAAGATCGTTAATGATCTTAGATTAAACTATGACTCACAGAAACTTTCTGTTCTGGTGCTGCTGGATCTTAGTGCCGCTTTTGATACAGTAGATCACCAGATTTTATTAGACAGACTTAGGAGTCTAGTGGGCCTCTCTGGAAATGTTCTTAAGTGGTTTTACTCTTACCTGACAGATCGACACTTTTATGTAAGTATGGATACGTGCTCTTCAGGAATCCATGAAATAAGTTGTGGGGTTCCCCAAGGGTCGATTTTAGGGCCAATACTTTTTAATTTGTATATGTTGCCTCTTGGGGATGTCATCAGGAGACACGGCGTTGACTTTCACAGCTATGCTGATGATACACAGCTTTACATCGCCGTGTCTCCTGATGACCTTGAACCTATTAACACTCTTTTAAACTGCATTTTAGATATAAAGTTGTGGATGGCAGAAAACTTCTTACAGCTCAACCAGGACAAAACTGAAGTTTTAATCATCGGTTCTGAAGACAAGAGAGAGATGATTTTACCACATCTTCATAATTTTAAACCTTCTCAATGTGTGAGAAACCTGGGCGTACTTTTTGACTCTGAGCTAAATTTTATCCCACACATTAAAAATGTCGTTAAGACAGGATTTTATCATCTCAAAAACATTGCCAGAGTCCGCCCGTTCCTCTCTCTTGCCAGCACAGAGGTACTAATGCATGCTTTTATTTTCAGTCGTTTAGATTATTGTAATGCCCTGCTCTCTGGTTTACCCAAAAAGTCCCTTTCAAACTTACAACTTCTACAGAACTCAGCGGCACGAGTTCTGACGAGGACCAGAGGGCGGGAACACATTACACCGGTTTTAAAATCGCTGCATTGGCTCCCTGTGCGTTTCAGGATTGATTTTAAAATTCTTTTAATGGTTTATAAATGTTTT
>JAUDJI010001425.1:0-10605 GCA_037389245.1 Oryzias sinensis
AACACACAAGAGCAAGCTGACAGCTGGACACTGAAGATGTGATGGATTATGAAGAAGTGAGGAAAGACTGAAACAGCTGCTTCAACTTCAAAGCTACTTGCTCACAGCTACATGCTGAAGATCCCACACAGAACAAAATGGTGGAAAGATCTTTTGCAAACCAGTCTGAGGTTAAAGGCTGCCAGGTTAGCTCTGAATCAGCCAAAAAAGTCCAGAACATCTGAGGACAAAAAAACTGTTTAAATACCAGAAAACTTCTTTAAACTGATTAGTTCAATGCAATTGCAAAAAAAGTTAAACAAATATTATTGTGGCGTTTTCTTTACACTTATAGAAAAAGCTAAAACAAGCAGGCAAATGAGCGGGGGGGCTGCATGCAGCTCCCTCGGTCACTGAGGATCCCACAGACCAGCCCAGTGCGCTTTCTAAGGAGGAGCAAAGAGGTTTTTACAGCAGCTACCTCTGAACCTGAACACAGGACAGCATGACGCTCAACTAAGCCAAACCCACCGATACTAACCAATAAGAGAAACCCTGACGTCAAGAGGGAGGAGCAAGACACAAAGAGAAACCAGATCAGGTTGCTAAAAGCCAATGTGAACACTAATGCTGGAGCAAAGAAACATCAGATTTAAATTAGACCTCGTTTCCTGCTGTGGTTGAATATATTGACATACATTATGTTTTAGAACTTGTGAGCGTTTTTTCAAAAAAACAAAATTACTCATGAAAAAAATGCTATTTTCTCTTAATCTTTCAACACTCATTGATCAAAATAAAACAATAGTTCAGATACAAATCTTAAAAAGTGTTGCTTCCCTGCTGGACGGAGTCGGAGCTCTGACATGTTTTTTTCTGCTGCAGACGTTTTAAACACGTTGGTCACTAAACTGACATGAATAAATACTAAACTTGGTTTGATTTCTGCTGCTTTGCTGCTCATTCTGGGTTTTACTCTGACAGAAACGGGTCAGAACGGTTGAAAACGGCAGAATCCCGTTAGAACAGAACCGATACAAAGTCCAAGTCTGCCTCCAAGCACCGTCAATATGAGACAGAGACACCTGATTGGTTAGAATCTGGACCAATCAGCAGCTGTTTGATGGCAGCTTGGTCGCGTCAAACTGAACTTAACTCAGCAAAATCAAAGATAGGAAAAAAGTAAGATGACACACAACGCATGCGAAAACATGTGCTTTGCAAATGCAAAAAAGTTTTTGAAAGCAAAAAAATGTGAAAGCAAAAAAATTGAAAGCAAAATGAAAAATTATTGAAAAGCAAATATTTAACATTTTCATTTGCAACTTGATGAGGTGGATCTTTGACGTTTTCGGGCTTCTTTTTGAAAGAACCAGCCTTCTGCTCTGTCTTTCTCAGAACCTAAACTTCTCTTACAATCATGGCTGAGATGACCATTCACCCAAAAAAGCCTCTATAGAAGCCTTTGTTGAAACTATTTCTTTTGAGGTCTCAGGTAGAGTTTTCCCTTTTATCTTTTTTTCCTTTGAATACGGTACTCACACAATTCAACAACAGGTAAGCCAGAGGGAGGGAAAAACACCAGGATCAGTTTAACAGATTTTTCTTATGAAGTATCAATTCTCCTCCTTCATCAGAACCAGAGATGTCAAGCAGGGGCTGGTAGAGACTCTGCTGTGGGCTGGCAGGGATAGGCAGCGGGAAAGTACAGAAGCAAGAGAAAGGAGTAAAGCAGCTCAATAGTAGTGTCATCTACATGATCAACAATTCATCTCAAAAGTCCCTGCTCCTTGGTCTGTTTTGGCTCTGATGTGTTGATTCTAATTGTTTTCTGCTCCACCAGCTACCTTTGTATTTCAAAATCTAATCCCAAGAAATTCTTTTATTTTAAAAACTGTCACTTTAACCCTTGTGCTATATTAGATGACCCCCCCCCCTTCCATTGACGTGTTCTCCCTACCATGACAAAGGTGGATAAAGGTGGAAAGATTTCATGTAATCCATGGACACCAGTAAAGATCACAAATCATTGAAGAAAAAAGGTTCAGAGCTCTGTCTAGTGGGTCTAGATGACCCACCTCCCAACAGTAAAATGCCTAAGTTAGCACAAGGGTTACATGACTTTGGTTCAGTAATGTTTGTGTGGATATTTGAGTGAACATGACTGTTAATGCATTTGTTAATGTTCTGTATAACTGCCTAAACCCCAAAAGCAATTCTGCTGAAAGAATCAGCTTTAATCTGAACCTCATCATCATCATGCTGCTGTTGTGAAGTGTGAGCAGCTTCCTGCAGTTCCAACAACCTGCTGAGAGCCCACATGATGAAGAGTGATGGAGCTCCTGAAGGCGCCATACTGTGACTCCACACTTGTTTGCTGCTGTCTGAGTGTGTATGCATGTGTATGCGTGTGTGTTTTTGTGTTCATAAACACTGACCACACTCACTGAGCATGTGAAGAGCAGCTGTCAACCCCTGATCAGAAGATCACAGGTTCGGTTCCCACTCTTCATGCCCATGTGTCGAAGTGCCCTTTGGCAAGACACTGAACCCCTCATTGCTCCTGGTGGCAGAGCCACCATCATTGTGTGGTTGGGTGAAGAGGACTGTGACTGTATAGGGATTTGGACCTTCTAAAACAGTAGTATAGGCCATCTTACAATCTACTGTCATATAATTCAGTAGTTAGTCAGTCGGTTGGTTGATGGTTAGATTTTTGAACTGGTCAGTCTGGTTGGTTGTTTATTTCATTGGTTGGTCGTTCGGTCAGTTAGTAAGTCCGCTTTTGCCGCATGTCTGCCTTATTGTCCTTCTACTTGAACGTGTCCACACTAGCGGTATTAGAAATATATTATGATAGTTCAGTTGGCCATACTTGTATCGATTCAAAATGCTGTCATGACGATATTTATTTAATTATTTCTGAGCGTCCTTCAGTGTCTGAATCTTGTTTTCCACTTTAACCTCCGACCACTAGTTGACTGCAGAGAACACAGAGCCTCTTTGAGCAGCTCTACACCATATAAAACAACTACAAGAAGATCTCAGAGAAACAGCTTTTATTGTTATGAGACATGAACTACATTGGCCGCCTTTACACTGCAGGTCTTGATGCTCATATCCGATTTTCTGACTATATCCGATTTTTTTGACGACCCGCTTACATCATCTTTTAAAAGTGACCCGTATCTGATTTTTGCATTTACACTATACAATGCTGAAACTATCAAACGTAGACGTTCTGAGGACTACGTAGCAGCATTTCCGCCTTCCGCGGACCTTTTTCTGACTTTTGTGACTGCAGTTGTCATGGAGGCAACGCAGCGACGGAGGAGGCGTTGCCTTGGGCGCTCCTGAGGGGAAAGGAAAAAGGGGGGCTGCTCGGCTCTCTCTGAGTTTTGAATGAGGAAGTGTTTGCAGACGTGCTGTACTAACAGTTTGAAGTGTTGAACCTTTCCTGCGCGATGACTTCTCTTTTCCGACCGTGGTCAGAAACACACGGGAGATTTTCTCCAGGGCCGAAGGCGGATTCTCCTTCAGGGTTCACTTTCCCGTTCTGAACCCTCAGCCTCCAGAGTGGGTTAAGAAAGACTCCAAAACTTTTGGGGGAGACACCTTATTTTTAATCTACGGTTCTCCAACACCCCCGCTCCGCGCTCACACCCCCTCTCCTCTCCTCACACACACACACACGCACACACACAGCATGCGCGGTCCCCATTATACACGCCCCCACTCCGCAACACAAGCAAATAAATAAACGGCTTCTAGCCTGTTCCATAGCAACGGTGTCCCGCTTGATTAGTTACCGTCTGCGTCCCGACCGGGACCGGACCGGACATAACAGCGGTTTCCGACTACGGTCTGAAGCCTGAGGCTGAAAGGTGATGATAGCACCTTTGACGCTTGGTCAGCATCAGAGAACGGGGGGAAGCAGGACTTAGCTGACACTCCAATGTCTCCCCTCTTCTCAAGTGTCTCCATGAAAAGCTCGTTCCTGCAGGCTTTGACTCTGAACAGCGTTTTCAGACTTTCGTGAGAGATCAATGACAGACGCTGAAACTGAACAAAAGGGATAATAAGGCCATTTTTGATACTATGAAAGAACTGCAGAAGGAACCATTCACTATGAACTCTGTGTGGAGTCTTCAAGCTGTTTCTAATCAAAACTTGCTGTCTAACTTCTTTAACCCTTGTTCTATCCTAGGCACTTTAACCTTGGGAGTGGGGTCATCTAGACCCACTAGACAGAGCTCTGAACCTTTTTCTTCAATGATTTGTGATCTTCACTGGTGTCCATGGATTACATGAAATCTTTCCACCTTTATCCACCTTTGTCATGGTAGGGAGAACACGTCAATGGAAGGGAGGGGTCATCTAAGATAGAACAAGGGTTAAACACCTCTGTTCATTGTCTTCTGTCTGTCTCCATATTAAGTAACTCCTGACTCTTCTCATCATCGTTTTTAATCTGACAAGACAATTAAATGCCCCCACCCCCTGTTTAGATTGCTTTCGAACGCGGGGATCACAGCAAAGAACCAAAGACTGTGTAGGACTAAACAAACTCCCACAGTTCCAACAGCTGCTCATCTGGGGGCGCTGTGGTTGTAAACAAAAACAGACTAGGTTCAGACTATTCCCTATAAATCAATAAAAGGTTTCTGTTGAACCAAGGTCAAGTACCTTGACATGGTAGAACTGTTTTATCAAGGTACTGTGTGTCCAAAGTCTGGTCAAATGAGGCTTGTGGGCAGACTGTCTTCAGGCCCTTTCAAATAGATCCATCTTAAACCTGCCAGCCCTGTTTGTGAGAATGTAAAATCCTCTTGTCCGAAAAAGTAATTCTAGATTTTATCAGAAGATGGCTCTGAGGCCACATTCGAGCACCGGTTGCATACCGTGTGTGTGCACGGACATGTGATTAGCAAAGCAGGGTTCTATGACAGTTCTTTTTACATGGCCTTCAAAACTAAAAGTGTTCATTTCTTCAGATTTGTGTTGAAAGTAAATATATATATATATATTTCTTAAAACTTAAAAAAGTGTTCTAAAAATGTCCGTCTATTGATTCAGCCCTCAGACTTTTTTATCTTTACAGATCTGATCCAAAAGTTCAGACGGCCCTTGGATTATTGCTCTTGATGGGTTTTGCTTCTTCAATCTTTAATGTAGTCAACAGTTTCACCACTGAATGCGTTTTGCTTCCCGATACTTAAATAGGACAGGTGACAGGGAGGAGTCTTGATCTGTACTTCTCATCAGTAACCTCGTTTATGAAGTTCCTGAAGTTTGTCACGGTGACTGGAATCTTTCATTCAGTTTGATGCTCTTTTGTTACACATTGTAAAGAAGCTGAACCTGAGACATGTTCATGAAGGTAAATCTCAGTTTAAGGTAGTCTGGGTAAACTGGTACAGGTGTGTTAATGTAAACTGGCAGAACTGGAATTCCACACACAAGTCTGCAGATTTAGATTTGGACTGGGCTGTAAAATGCAGTTATGTCAACAACTGCACCTCCCAACCTCATCAGCTCCGTCCCTGGTTACATAAAACCTCCTGGTAATTCCTGACAGAAAACTGGCTGGTCTCTCCTGTCTGATGAGACTGGAGGCAGAGGAGAATCACAGGATTTTATTGCACTCCTCAGGATGAAACATTCTTTATTGTGCTTTTGTCTGCAAAAGATTAAAGATTCGACCTTCCACCCCTACCTTTTTCCTAATCATTGCATCCTGGCAGAGCCTAGCTGCCATAGTTAAAAAACAGAAGGGATTCCCATGGAGCCTTGAAAATCACGTGACTCACATCATAACATGAAGAGAAGCTCAGCCGTCTTACACACTTTTGGAGCTGGATGTGCAGGGATGGGATCACAAGAAGAACACAGAGGAATCATCCAGATCAGGTTGCAGACCGAGCTTAACTGAAGCAACAGCTGTGACCAGCATCAGGTGCAGCAAAAAGGCAGAAAACAAGAAAAAGGCAGGAAATGATTGACAGAGAAGTGAGAGCGTGTGTCTGAGGAAAGGTCAGAAAGCTCGTCTCATTTCAGGTTGGAAATCATTTCTCCACGAGAACTCATGCACTGTCTGACTGTGATTGATGCTTCTTTGCAGTCGCTTTTGTGTACACGCCTGCTGTTGCAGCTCAGCACTGCAGACGTGTTAATTGCAGTTTGGCTCTTGCTTTGTCTAAGCTGGGACTGACTAATGTGCCGTGAGCCCTTCTGGGTTGGGCCACTGCAGTTGGCAGAAGCAGCACAGGTGACTCATTTGAAGCCACAGCAGCTTGTAGTGGGGTGTCAAAGTGAGGCAACAGCGTGAATCACAGTGTTCTCCTTCAGACAATGACATGAAGCAATGTTTTCTACGTCTGAGCCTGAGGGAGATGAAACCAAAGACAACCTTATCCAGAACATTGGGTCAAAATGTACACATGCTTAAAGTCTGATTCCAGCTATATTTTTATACATTGTAACTGTATTTATATTGTAAAATCCTTCGAGTGGTCTTTTAATAATGATTATGCTGTTTTTAGATAAAATTAAAAAGCCTGTGTTTTTTTTGAGACACATTTACTAGAGGCATAGGAAAAAAATAGATTAGGCGATATATCATACATATTTCATTTGGCGATATTTCATTTAGTGATATTTCACTTGGCAATACTTGTATTGATTCAAAATGCTGTCCAAACAATATTCAACGTCCTTCAGCGTCTGACTCTTGTTGTCCACTTTAACCTCCGACCACTAGTTGGCAGCAGAGAACACGGAGCCTCTTTGAGCAGCTCTGCACCTGTAGCACAAGACCACTACAAGGTCCTCAGCTAGAACCAGCTTGTTCTGTTGTTATGATGAGACATGAACTACTTAGTTTCTACTTAGGATGGGTACCGAACCAAAACTCTGTTCCATGTTGCTGCCAGTATCATAAAAACGTGGATTGCTGTGCTTCGTAGCTCCAATAAGAACAGTGAAGCACTGCAGCTGCACAGTAGCTAATGCACGTAGCATCGGCCAAAATGCTGTCGGTAAAGTGGGCCACAGTTCTGCAGAACCACCCAGCAATAGATTCTAGTTCAGAGACCTGATGGATCCGAGTGTACAACGCTCTGAAAAAGGCCGCCGTCGTGGCGATGACGGTTACTAGTTTACTTCTGCGTGTGAGAAAGCAGGGCTGCAGCTGCAGAGCTGACTGTCATGTAAACAAAGCATCTTATCCACATTAAAGCACCTCCTTTATCCTGTAATGCTGCCTCATCTTCACACTTTATTGTTTCTGGAAAGAATTGTTTCCCCCCCCCCTTTATTTTTGAAGCACCATTCAGACTCCTGAACCATTTAAAAGTACTGGAGAAGCTACATTAATGTTGAAAATAAACAGCACTTTATTTCTTCAATCATACTTTAGAATAGGGGTCTCAAACTCAAATTACCTGGGGGCCACTGAAGGCAATTCAGCGCGCACACATGCGCAACTTGTGAATGTCTGAGAGTCAATAAATTTGTATGGAACATATACTATACTATTAACTGTTCTCTACTTTTGACTGTTTTCTGTACAAAATGTACTTATAAAATTCCCATTAAAATAAAATAAAATACGTAAATAAAAAAAAATCAATAAGTAAATAAATCAGTAATACATTTCTGTTCATTTAGTCTTCTATATCTGCTGTTTTCGGATTTAAACATCCTTATTAACACAGTTCAGTTTACACTGTTGAATTATAACTATCAAACACTAAAGAAGACAATTCCACAGTTCTGTAAATCCATCAATGGTTCTTCTTTTGTCTTCTTACTGATGGACACTTGGCAGCACTTCCTCCACAGCTGAGACCCTCAGTGTGGATGAAGATGATTGTCTGTAAATCTGGACTGGACTTGGACTTATTGAAATTGAAGGTGGAGAAGTCAGAGAGGATGTGCTCCCTATTTTGAGTCTGTGTTGAAAGTTTACTTTTTAAACCACAAATCAGTAAAAGAGAAACAACATTCAGAAACCATTGTTTGATTTTCTTTCTTATGACTTTTTGCACATTTAAACTCTGGTCACAAGTTATTGTAGAGCAGCTGGTCAGACACTCCTATATTTTCATAGTTGAATTCAAACTGTGGTTTGTAAAAGAATGGACACTGTTCACTGGAGATCAGAACAATCGTTACAGATACCTGAGATCAGAGAAAGTCTCCAAAACTGATGGAAATTCTGAAATCAGAATGAAAATGTTGGTGACACCAAATATGTGCAGCCAAGATGCACAATAAGCGTCTTTGAGATCACCCAGGTGGACGAAACGCAGCGGAGATCACCTGGTGTGAGACGTATATTTTTGTTTTTGCTCCAACATCACCTGTCAATCATCACAAAAATATTACCAGAAAGGGGCGGGGACAAGGCGCCAACCTACGCGAATACAGCTGGAAATTTAATACTGCACTGACTGCAAGCTGCCATTTGTAGTTGAGTGATCAATTAAAATCATTTAAAATACCAATTGATATATATATATATTGTTTAAAAAGGCTGCCGGTACATACATTACAAGACATTAGAGAGGCATATTAAAACTAAACTGAATGTTAACAACAACTCCAACTTCCTGTTCTCTTTCAGTCTGGCTGCTGCTTCGCCTTCATCTCACCGCCTGCAGCCGCCTGGTCTCCCCAACGATCCAGACGCAGTGCTGGTTCATCTCAAACACGTCTATTGTTGCATTTCACATGTATTTTTAGTGTGTCTAAGACCAAATCTTGTTGTTATTCGCACGTGTTTAAAGTTAAAACCCCATTAGGTGTGTGACATTTATTCTCCACAGGTGATCCATCCCCTGGGGGAGCTGTGTGCTGCAGTCACAGCCGCACACGAGAACCGTTTGGTTGGGGTGGATACGCCATAACCGTAATTGTAACCGTAACCTTTCTCCGGCCCAGAAAAAGTTCAGCAGTGCCTTCATGTATTTGGAAAAATTACAAGGGAATAAATAAGTTCTAAAAAGGAAAGTAAGGAACTCCTTAATGTGATCTGAGGTGGGGGCTGTCAGGTTTCCTCCCTTAAATGTTTCTCTGCTTTCAAGCCCGGTCAATGTCACGCCCCAAGAGTCATTTACCCCACTGTGATTGGTTGGTTCGTCAGCTCCACACACAACACTGAGAAAGTGTTATTTATAAAAAAAACTGGGGGGACGCACTAACATCAAACTTTCATATTAAGGCGGGGGCCGCAAAATATCATGATCCTGGGGGCGGCAAATTGCCCGCGGGCCACGAGTTTGAGGCCCCTGGTTTGGAACCTTGTTGGTTTAGCCACATTCATTCTATTTTTTTTTCTCATACTGAAATATATTTTGTTTTGGAAATTAGACAATGTTGACTGTTCCCTTTCTATATTTTAAGTTACCAAAATAAAGCACTATGAATGTGTTTGGGTAAAAGCAACTTATATGATATACAGTTGCAGTGCTTAACATTGTAATCATTAAATAAACTAAATTTGACAATTTTACTACAATGGAAGACGTATTGAATTCAGGTAGAGTTTCTTCTAAGTCATACTTTGAAAAAAAAGAAAGAAAATAGGTTCAGGTACAATACCGGGATACGTATCGTATCGCCAGACTCTTGCCAATACACACCCTAACACATATGCACTTTTCTGGACAGCGCTTTTCTGGATTGAGATGTCTGAGATCTTTCCAGGTATCTGTTGTAGCCACTCCTCCAGCTTGGGGGTTACTGCCCCGAGTGCTCCAATTACCACAGGCACCACTGTCACCTTCACTTTCCAGGCTTTCTCCAGTTCTTCTCTGAGTCCCTGGTATTTCTCCAATTTCTCATGTTCCTTCTTCCTGATGTTCCCTTGGCACTGCCACATCCACCACAACGGCTTTCCTCTGTTCTTTATCCACCACTACAATGTCTGGTTGGTTCTCCATCACCATCCTATCAGTCTGGATCTGGAAGTCCCACAGGATCTTTGCCCTCTCATTCTCTACCACCTTCGGAGGTGTTTCCCATTTTTACCTTGGGGTTTCCAGTCCATATTCTGCACACATGTTCCTGTATATTATTCCAGCCACTTGATTGTGGCGCTCCATGTATGCTTTACCTGCCAGCATCTTACACCCTGCAGTTATGTGCTGGATTGTTTCAGGTGCCTCTTTGCACAGCCTACACCTTGGGTCTTGTCTGGTGTGGTAGATCTACACCTTGGGTCTTGTCTGGTGTGGTAGATCTACACCTTGGGTCTTGTCTGGCGTGGTAGATCTACACCTTGGGTCTTGTCTGGTGTGGTAGATCTACACCTTGGGTCTTGTCTGGTGTGGTAGATCTGAGCCTCTATTGCTCTGAGCCTCTATTGCTCAGGGCTTGTTCCTGAGCTGCCAGGATGAGTGCTTCAGTGCTGTCCTGTAGGCCAGCCCTTTCTAGTCATTGGTAGGACTTCTTGATATCAGCCACTTCAGTTATGGTCTCAGGGTGCTGGATTTGGGGTGGAACCCTCCATGCTTGGTGAGGAGCTTTTGTCTTTTAAAATCCGTGGTCTGTATCTCTTCCTTTGGCCATCTTATTATTCCTGCAGGGTATCTGATAACTGGCAGTGCATAGCTGTTTATTGCC
>JAUDJI010001426.1:0-10602 GCA_037389245.1 Oryzias sinensis
AACCGATGTTTCATTCTGGTTCAAATCCCTAAAAATACCCCCCCCCCCCCCCCCCAGTGACCTGCAGCGGGCAGGAATCTCTCTGTTCCACAAAAACGCAGACGGAGGCATCTAGAGTCCCAAGTTCGACCTAATCAGACGGCTGGTGCCACACAGCGGATGCAGTTACACGCCTTCATTTCCATATTTGCATCCATGGGCTTTAGCTGTGGTCTCCACCGCACTCGCAGGTGGACACGGCTGTCTGCGGGGAAACGTCGGCACACCTGGGGGACAATTTTAACACCGTAGACCGTAAGGCGAAAATGTTCGTGCGCAGTTTTTTCTTCATAGTGAACGCTTCTACAACGCGTGAGGATGAGGATGAAGCAGGTCAGACGCAGGCGTGTCGTCAGGACTTTCATGTCTTCAACCATCCTCATTCCAGCAGAGAGGAGGCAGTGGTGCTGTTCACGTGCGCGCTCCTCACATGCAGCCTGACTTAGAAATTGGACAGAGGACATCCTACAGGCACCTGCGTATCACACATCGCATGTCGTCAGTCATCACGCCTTACTGATGACTAGGGGGCCGTACAACAGCATCACGTGCAACTTACATCATCCCAACGACAAACTTACCACACGCACGGCAATGGAACCTTCCATTTCATGACATTTCCAAGACCCCTTAACCCTTTAACACCCGGGTTGTCACTAGCGACAATAAACACACGCTCTTGGATTTACCGCAACTCTTTGACTGTTTACGTTACTTTTTAGTAATTCTGACAGAAAACGCTGCAAAGCTTTGGCTTTTCTGCGTAAACAGTTCAAGAGTGGCGGTAGGCTCCTCGCTACGACTTTCCACGTCCCAGACGACCCAAAATCCCGCAGCAGCTGTACGGGTGCGTGTCGCTAAAGCCGCGTTCACACCAAATGCGATTCAATGCGACCCCAGATGGCGTCTGAACGTTGGTTCTGCAGCAGCGTGTTTTGGGCGTCGCAGCGAGTCGAATTAAACTTCAACCGCATGTCAACCAATCAGGCGTGGCGGGTTCAGTGATGCGATCAGGAATCACTGAAAAGATTAGGACCATTATTTTTTTTCCTTTTTCCGTCGATACAATAATGAAAGGTTCCTCTAATTTGATTCTCATTTGTATTTTTTCCCTCCCAGGTCTCATGCGGGACAGCGAGTCGTCAAACTGGGTCAGGGGGAGTCGGGAGCAGCTGTCAATCAGACGCAGCTCCTGCAGCAGACGGTGAAGCTCAGCGTACGGGGAGAGAGTCTCTGAATGATGTCATGAACCCAGACGTGGAGACGGGATCACCAATGCTTCTGTAGAAGTCTTTAAAACACGAAAACCTGATCTCTAAACATCATCCGTGTCTTTCATGCAATGTAAACGGGACATGGAGTCAATGCTTCCAAAATCTGAACCGGTAGCTCGTCTCAGACGTCCGTTTATGAACACGTTCTTTGGAGCAGCAGATCTGACGCGCTTGGTGTGGACGTCTCACACAACCTCACCTCCTGTTGGTCGGATGTCTGTTGTGTGAATGTCCAGCGACACCAGAGCTTTAGCGCCAGTGTTTACATTCTTTCCACTACCGTAACCCTACGACTGTTCACGCAATTCCAACGGATACTGAAGTGGAGAAAATGAGCTTTACACTGATGGGCAACACTTTACACGAGTCAAGTGTTTACACGATCAACAGCCGATTCTGTCGTGGCGGAAACAGCTTTGCGCCGTCATGCAACACTTTTAAAGTTAGAAATGTGTTGTATATCGGTGCAAAGCCAACATGAAAAGCCGCTTTTGTCCGTGTCAGAATACGCCGATTCGTCTTAATTCCCTACTAAAAAACAGGTCAATGAAAAGAAGAATTGCGTACGTGGTCGAAGAGTTACGGTAGTGAGAGCATCGCAGCCTGGCTGGGAGCTCAGAGGCAGCGTCCCATCCGGCAGGTGGGCGGGGCCTCAGCATACGTACAGTGAGGAGGTACTCCACGGCTCTGTGCGGGTTGTTGAAGCTGGCCCGCAGCGCCGCCACCACTCGCTCCCTCTCGTATCCCATAGACATGATCTCCGTCAGCATGGCCTCGTACTCCGCTCCAGTCACTGAAACGCAAACGGGGAATCAAACCTCTGTGCAAAGGCTGCAAAGTCTGAGCTACAATCAGTCAAGTTTCCCGGGTCATATCGAGACACGTTAAAGATTTTTGGGATTTGAATAGTCCAAACATTTCATGATTATTGTGTCAGGTTCCCCTGTTTTAAATGGGAACAGCCTCAACTCGACTTAGTCATAATCAGAAGCGTTTGAAGACCAAAAGGCTGAACGCAGAAGATAGAGGCTCTCTGGCACTTGACTGACAAATGACGTGACTTCCCGTCGCCTCTGCGTGCAGCAGATGTGCTCATAACTGCATCGCATGGGACTCCCCATCCCTCTGTATCACCCCGCAACAAGAGCCAGCTCGCTTTTGTCGCCCTCTAATCATAGGAAGGGTTTGCGTTGTGTTGATGAGAGCTGCAACTGCAGGCGGAGCATAGAGTCTTTAGGTGAGGGTTCAGCGCCGAGCGTCACATACCCAACGCTGAAGAGGCGTCCAGGCCCTGATTCCCGCCGCTGGAGCTACAAAAGACAAGGAAAATCCGGGTTGGTTTGAAATTCTATCACGTTATTTCAGCTTTATATACAGTAAAACACATCCGCCTTAATGTGAAAGATTTCAAACCCTCGAAGAGCTTTGTCAATCCAACATTTAAACAGCACAAAAGCCTAAATTGTTCAACAAAATCGACAAAAAACAACATTCCTCCATCCCCTGAATCCCTTTTAAAGTCACAGGGTTGCTGGAGCCTATCCCAGCTACTGTTGGGTAAAGGTGGGCTACACCCTGAACAGGTCGCCAGTTCACATTCACGCCTAGAGACAATTGAGATTCACCAATTAACCATGAAGCGTGTTTTTGGAATGTTTTTTGGAGTTCCACACATGCAGACAGAACATGCAAACTCCACGCAGACAAAACCCGGCTGGGATTGGAACCGGGACCTTCTCGATATGAGGGAGGAGCCCTAACCACTACACCACTGAGCAACCCCCCTCCACAAAAACACATTTTAAAAGAAAAGAAAAGAAAGAAAGCAGAAAAGCCGAAAAACCACCACCTGATTTCAGAAACATCAGCATCAGTGTTTTCTACTATAAACAGATCTGTTTTCATTCTACAATACTGGCCTTAGATTTTGTGAAGGTTTGAACTTTGAGACTTTAAACAAGAGAGAAAAGTGTGAAAATGTTCATGTTTGTCTGAGAAACGTAGACAGGTGTGTAGTGAGAAGCTTTACAGCCTTCAATACCAGAATTATTGTACATATAAAGCTTCATTACGTTGCAGATTTCCTATCAAAGGTTAATTTTAGAATGTAATTCCCACAATAAACAAGGAAACTTTGTTTTTCAAGTTTATGCCGTCTCATCCATCTGGCATGTCCAAAGTCTGGCCCAATGACTTGCAGGCTCCTGTCATAAAATATGGGGTTTAGCACCCAAGTGACAGACATGCAACCGAAAAGATCTGGTAGTTTTTCAAAATAAAAATATTTTTCAAAATAAAAGCTAGTTTAGCCCCCACTCAATCAACCCCTCCTGCCTTCCTTCCTAGAAGCCTCCTACTCTGAAAACTTTCTGGGCCCCTGTTTAACAGCAGAGCAGTTATTACTGATGTCCAGATCTGATCACGTGAGCAGAAATCAGGCCCGACTGAGTCGTTTCGCATTGGACTGGAATCGGATATTAATTTTAATTCTTATTATGATCATACTAGAAGTCTGCTCATCACGAACAGATCACCACAGCTTATTGCAGTAAAGCGCAGCAGAATCGGCTCTACTTTCAGCAGCAGGTCCACAGAACCAGTTCAGCAAAGTTGACAAAATATTCACAGACTCTGGGATCAGAAACTCATGGAAACGTTTTAAACTGACAGCAAGTTTCTCTATTGGTTTGTCTGAACTCAAACAACGATCAACAAAGACATCTCAACAGCAAAGAGTCGGTTTTTGGTTCTTTTTAATGATGCCAAGGGACCGTCTACAAAGTGCTCTGGGAAAAAAAAAATCAATGGTGTCTCAAAAGAATAAAGAAATAAAAGGTTACAGTGATATTACCGTTATCGTCATATTCACACAACAATTTTCAAAGAAAGTCCATATCATAGATTTGAATCATCAAAAATGTTTAAGATACGAAAGCAACTCACTAAACTTATTTACTGATTATTAAACCCCTTTTTACTGGTTAACTATATTCCTAGTTGCTCTATTTTTACTTGATTCTTAAAGCTACTTCACAGAGCGGCTCTGCTTCGGTGTTAAATGACAAAATATTGACATAAAATAAAAAAAAGGGGACAATCTGTTTATGAAATCTGTCCTTTTTTTATGCGTTACAAAAGTATTGGATCAGGACTCGGTATTGGCAGATACTCAAAATCAAATGACTTGGAATCGAATGGAAGCCAGGACAACCCTCTAAATTTACTGAATAATGTTGGATTTTATGTTTAGAAACTAAACGAACTTTAAGCACTTCCGCCCCCCGAAGTAAATAAATCTATACAGAAAAAGTGTTTTTATGTACGGTAGATTAAAAAATTGGACAGATGTTCATTTCGCTGAAATAAGTTCCGGAAAAATAATTGTTTTAAATATGGCCGATGTTATTCGCAGGCGTTTACGTGCAACCAGCACAAAACCTGATGGAAAAACATGTGGATCACACGAAATCCGTGTGGCCCAAATACACGTTGCTGCACGTATTTGAACCCTAACCTTACCTGTAACCAGAAGCCCTGCCCTAATTACGTGGAAATGGTCGCTTTCTTTAAATCTAGTTGTCAATTTGAGGTACAAAATATGATTTAAAAGTCAAGGATATTATGAAAATCTTGTAAATGAATTGCAAAGTTATTGTAATCATGATGGTCGGTGTCTGAATCCAGCAAAACAACAAAATGATGCATGTTTTTTTTTTTTTCTTAAAGAAAACAACAGCCAGACTCACTACATTCTGCTGAATTAAATGCTGAGTCATCGTACAAACCCCTTTCTCTCCCCATTTTGTCTCCCTTTTCTACCAGCTGACAGCGGCGAGCGTAGCGGTACGCCTGTTACCTGGCGGGCTGCTGTGGTTCTGTGGCTTCGGCACTTTGCTCCTGTTTGGCCTCCTCAGGAGGAATAGGGACAGCTGCAGGGGTGGCTGCTGCAGGAGGATTTGAAGGCGGGGCAGCTGTTGATGTGGAGCCAGAGTCCTGTGCGGGGGGCTTGGGGGCTTCCGGGGCCGGTGCAGAGGTCGTGGCTGCAGGCTTAGCCTAACGTGTTCAGAAAACAAATGAAAACGTTAGAGGAACGCGAGTCCGCTGCACAGAAAAAAAAAAAGATTAAAAGCTGGAACATGCAGTCTCACCTTGGAAACCATCACTACAACAAAATTCTTCTCATCGATTTTGTAGTCTTTGATTGGCGTATCGTCTTGCAAGATTTTCCCGGCGTATATCAGCTTCTGCCCAGAAACAGGAAAGTTGTCTTTTCCTCGTTCAGCCTCTATCTTCTCCTTCAAGGCCTTGACCTGACACACAAGAGGGCAGACATGATGGTCGGACTACCCGGAGGCAGATTATCCTCAACACCTGAAAGCCACACCCTTCATGCGAAAAAGGTCACATCTGGAGCACCAGCGTGTATTTTACTTTTGTTAGACATCTAAACAGTAGAAGTTAACCCAATCCATCTTGGCTTCCAGAGCTGGGCTATCTATCAGGAGCTAGGCGTGATTGGCAGTGTCATGATGAGCATATGGAGCACGCGCATCCTCCTTCGTCACCACCAGCGCACTGAGTGTCTCTGATTCACACATGTTGGTGGTTTTACCTCATATATTCACAGCCAAAAAGGCCGCAACAATCTTCTGTAAGCAACTTCAACTAGTGACAGCCAGCTTTCAGGTGGCGGTGCAATGACTCTGTTAATTTTAGCAACATTAGCTTGAAACCTAGCTTAGCGAGTTAGCTTTAGCGCGTAAAGGAACAGGTGTGTTCTTAATTGTAAGCATTTTTTGTGTGGCTTAAATGTTCACACAATTCAGAAATGAATTCGATGTGATAAAAGTTAGTTCCTTACCCTATACCTGCTCTATGGAGCTGTCGGGTGTGCACGCGGAGCTAAAAGACAACTCCGGTGCTGGAAGCTAACGCAGTTAGCTGTTAGCCACTTACCGTTTGTTCGGGGTCTATTTCAATCTGAATCGTCTGCTGCTGCAGCGTTTTCAGAGTGATCTGCATGGCGGCGTCCGGTGTGCTTCAAACTGGAAAAAGAGCGGCGCACTAGCGGAAAGAAAAGTCAGTCTGTGTCTCAGGTTCGCGTTTTGAGTAAGATAACAACTAGCCGAGAAATGTGTGTATCCATGAGCACTCAGCAAATCGCCATCTTTGGTGACAAGTTACGGGCACTCCTGCTTGGAGGCTGTGAGATATCGCGAGAAACCGCGAGAGGGCCAGCAGCACCAAAGCTTGAGAAAACAAGCAACACACACGCGCACGGAAAACACAAACTTATAACTTTTTAACTATATCATTATTGAGCGTGGTCACGACCTCAGTTGTGAGAAGACGATAAAAAACAAATTGAAGTGGTCTTGGCTGGAAAAAAAAAATATTTTTAAGGTAGTGTAGGTCAAATACTTTTTTGTGTAAAATAATCTCAAAACCACATTTTGAAATAATTTAAATTTTAGTTTTGAGTTTCAGTTTTTATTTTTGAATACATTTCTCTATCTAATTTATTTGTATTTCCTAATTACCATGATTTAGTTCAGTATAGTTGACATTAATTATAAGTATTTGATGGTTTGGACCCGCACTCCCTTAAAAAATAATGTTTACAATGTTTAGTTTAGTTTGTATGTTTGTTTTGATATTTCCCAGATTACTTAGTATTGGTGGTAAAGAATTGATGTATTATGTTATAGAATTATAGTTTAAAGCAGATCCCATATTTTGATGTAATTATAGTTTGAGAAAACAGTGCAAGTGGATGTTGTACATCAGTCATTTCTAAAGCAGAAATAATGTATAAATAACTGAGGTATTTTCATAGAATATCATAGTTACTGGTGTTCTTTTTGCCATTTGGGGCTTTGATGTTACTATATTTTAGCAATTGTATCTTTTGCAGCTTTAAGGAAAAGCGTAGATTGTAGGATTGTGTTACTTTTAGCAATTTTCCAAATTCTTTTTTAGGACCAGCAAGTCCTTAATGGAGAGTCAAACTAGGGGTTTGAATGACAAATCATGATGCTCCAATTAGTCTTAGTTTCTTGATAAAGAAGTGAATAACGAGCTGCCAGAATGCACAAGAATCCATCTAAGACCACGTATTTTTCCAAAATTTCGCTCTGTGCCCGCCATTTGCTCAAAGAAAAGTTCAGGGATTTTTTCCTTGCCTGACTTTCATCACTGCTATATATAAATACATTCTGATCATGTTAAGTGCCTGTGAGACTTAAAGTCCCACTTTGATCATCTTTTGATCTATTTTCAAAGCGTTCTTGGTGGTCTTTTAGTGATGATTATGCCGTTTTTCCCCCAAAAAATAAAAACCTGTGTCGTTTTCTTGGACATAGTTCCTGCAGAGCAGCAGCAGTTCATTAAAAATTCACCTCTAAGGTTGTAGGCAACACGTCTGGTGTGGAGCTACCCAGGCCCCCCTTCCCATCACCCTTCTGTTTACGTGCTCTCCTGTTAGCTTACAGCCCCACACAACCTAACATTATCAGTGCAACAAATATTGGAGCTGACCGGCTTTGAGCCAGACGCCAGCACAGACGAGTAAAACAAAGATGTAGCCTACATGGATCTGGTTTACAGGCGGATGCATGAAAATGCAGCGAAGCAGTGAGCTTGTGGCCCCGCCCAGTGTATTTTCTAGGTCACAAGTATCCATGGCACAGCTACAAGCTTTTTAAGATGGCATTTTTTCTGTTTTTTCCTGATTCACAACACTTATATACACATCATGTTCTGACCCATCCCCTGGGGGAGCGGTGACACAGCTGCGCTCGGGATCCCCCCCAATTTGAAGCTGAATTTTCTTTATATGTGTTCTCCATTGTCCGAAAAATGCCACAAGAACATTTTAAAAACCCCACTTTCATTGGGGTGGGTCTTTGAGTCTGAAGCGACGTTCACACTGGGCTCGTGCAAGAACGCCAAATCACTACCAAATCCGAGTCCCTGATTGGTCAAAATTTGACCTGGTTAACCTTTCATCACACACAGTCAAAGTGTGTGATGAACACAGAAACCTGTAGCTATGCGTGAACGTAAGGATTTTGAAGCGAGACGCCCAACACACGCATTTACTCAGACTTTTCATTAGAAGGAGCAACATAACCCTTGCGCTTTCTTATGGGGTCAAAATGACCCCACCCTATCATCGACGTGTTCTTCCTACCATGACAAAGGTGGATAAAGGTGAAGAGGATTTCATGTAATCCATGGACACCAGTGAAGATCACAAATCTTAGAAGAAAAAAGGTTCAGCGCACCGTCTAGTGGGTCTAGATGACCCCACTCCCAACGTAAACGTGCCCTTGGATAGCACAAGGGTTAGATGCACGCTGGTGACGACAGTGTGAGCGTAGCTAAAGTCCTAATCTCTGAAGTTTCTGCACTTCATCTGGCCAGATGTTTTCTATCTTCATCGTGCTGTTAATTTCTTGTATTCATCATGGGGTATAATATTAACTCACTCTTTATTTATTTCCCCCTGATTCAGGCACAGTGGATATCTGCATTCACACCTGGAGGGCCTTTTTTCTGCACAGCAGACTCTAACGCCACGGTCACACGACCAACACAAACTGGATCAAACGATAGGACTTTGGTGACGGCGTGTGTCAATGAAAACTAGGGGAAAGGGATTATTTGGGTATCTGCTGCATAAAAGAGTTTAGGGAGTGATTTTAAAAGACAGAATTGAGAACTTTCAGCATGATTTGTGTGTCAAATTGTTAAAAATTGGATCGTCCTTACTCATGTGGGAGGAGCTACTAATAACCTTTAATTTTATGGGAGAATTGCTCTTTATGGAAGGTGGATAATGGTTAGAAAACATTGTGTTTATTTGTTTTGGAGAGTTTTACAACAGTGCTGGTAATCACCTCTCCGTTTCTGGGTTCAGGAGATCACTCAGAGACTCGGTGAGCTTCACCATCTGCTGCAAGAGCTGCATCAGCGGGACTTCCCAACAAAACTCCACAGAAGTTCCAGCAGGAGGTGCTAGACCCATTAACCAAACCCAATCAAACATGATCAGGATGGTCAAAACCACGTTTCAAGCATGCTGCAAATGTGTCACAGTACCGACTGAGGAGAGCGCTGCGTGTCCCTTCTGCTTTACCCCGGTTTACAACCACCACTGACAGCAGGGAGGCATTAGGTCCCATTTTTAAAAAACAAATTGTAGGACCTCACCTGGATTTGAACTCTCTGTTGAGACATTGATGATGAACCCATGAGTCTTCATTGTGTAACCTTTAGTCCTGCTATTATCACCTGCAAAAATCACCCCTTTTAGACATGATGAGACATTAAAACAAAACTCATCTCAGTCTCTGCTCTGTACCTGACCATGTACCTCGTCTCTGCTCCTACACCTGGCTGTGGTTCCTGTCTCCGGCTCGACTGGCACCCCTGGCCGTCCCCCCAAATCCCTCTGGATGAAGCTCGTCTGCTGGACTTTAAATATGTAGTTGTAGATTTAGATAAGTTAATTCTTCTCTATGAGTTCTGGTAAATCTGTCCGTCCTGGGGGAGGATCCCTCCTTCATGTGGACACCCCTGAGGTTTCTTCGTTTTTTCCGGAATCTGATTTTTTTAGGAGTTTTTCCTTACCGCGAAGGAGGGTCTAAGGGCAGGGATGCCAATTTAGTTTAGTCAGTTTGTTAGTTTAATTCAGTGTTTTCCTATTGAATTCTATGTATTCATGATCCTTTTGATTTTATGTTTTACTTATCGATTACCTATAGGAAGCCCATCGAGACGACTGTTATTGTGAATTTGGGCTAAACAAATAAAATTGAATTGAATTGAATTGAATTGAATTGAACTCACAACCTTCCAGTCTCAGGCCACAAGACAAACTAGTCTACAAGCATTATCCATGTTAACTTAGATTTTCAAGTTATGATTCATGTTCACATTATTTATTGACCGTATCTAGAAATATCAACAATACTTTCAATATAAAATACAATGACTTAAATTAGAAAAGTCTGTCGACTCAGCTGCCTGTAGAGATTTTTAGGGACCAGCAGGTGTCAGTATGTAGTGACACAGTACCAGTACAAGTTGGCAGTTGGGGAATGTGTCGAAACGCCTCCTCTACCCAACACTGTCCTACAGTTAGATCAGGCTCATCGAAGACAAGTGGAATCGGACCAGCATTCGACTATTAATGGTTAGCCAGTGGCCGATGGACTGCAAAAAAAAAAAAAAAAAGTCCGGAATGGAGCTGGCTTTCAGGTGTGGCACACCTGTGGAGGCAAAA
>JAUDJI010001427.1:0-10594 GCA_037389245.1 Oryzias sinensis
ATATATATATATATATATAAAACTTATCCAATTTTGCCAACTTAAATGAATTACTTATATAGGTGACAAATAATTGAGTTAAATTTATTCAACCTAATTTCTTACGTCTAAAAAACTCAATAATTGTTTATTCAACTCAAATTAACATATCTATCTAACCAAATATCATATTACTCCAATTCAATTAATATTTTTTCCATCTTAATTTTTTATAATTCTTGATCTCTCATATGTGGGAGCCGGTTTAGTTCGTGCTGGTTTGTGGCGCCTTCCGTCCATGACACCTGGGTTCGAATCCGGGCTGCTCCCTGTTTCCAAGCCCGGTTGCTTTGAGAAGGTTGCGTCAGGAAGGGCATCCGGCGTAAAACATTGCCAAGTAAACCATGCGACTTGTTCGCTGTGGCGACCCCTGATGGGAAAAAGCCGAAAGAGAAAGAAGAAGATCTCTCATGTGTCTTTGAGCCAGTAGATATGCTCATTTTTATAACAATAAAAAAACAGAACAACATGCACAAAGCGCATAAAATGGTTTAGGAGTTTTCCGTCACTGATGTTATTGGTCTGGTGGGTATGGGGGCTATATAAACTCATTATCCTCTCCCTTCCTCTCACTTATGGTGCAGAGACATAAGCTTAGTAGGACAAAATAACTCAACAAAACACGGTGAAACACAGTAAAACAGCTAAACACATTTGGTCAAAAACCCACACTTAAACCCAAATCCGTCCGGACAGGCAAAGGGAATGGTATCCCACAATCCCTTGCGGTGCTTATCTAACAGCAGCACCAAAGTTACACCTACTTAATTGAAGCCGTCCCGCGTGTCTCCTCCTGCTATCAGCTCCGCAGCCCTCGCCCACCAAGGAAGCTGTTTTTTACGTGGCACGTGCCTCGCACTGAGCCAGTAGCGCCTTTGAAATGCCATGAAAAATGAACAAACTAAAATAAATTTGAATTTTTATAAAATACTCATTATTTTCCAAAGTCACAGGGAGCCACAACAGAAGGATCAAAGAGCCACATGTGGCTCTGGAGCCATGGGTTGCCAACCCCTGCACTAAATCATCTTCAAAAGGACACGCCATGCTGCTTCACCTCTCTGAAAACAAACTAACCTTCAACTAAACCTGTTCCAGACCAGGTTATGTTCAGAAATTAGATGTATGTACCGTGAAACATACCTCCATTTCTGGAACCGAAAGCTGAGGTTATCAACTTCCTTAGCCTCAAACTTATCATGGGAGCTAGCATAACCTGCTTTCTGGAATACCCCCCTGGACAGGCTTTTAAACCACAGGACATTTTTAAAATACAGATTTTACGCAGGCGTCTGAATTCAGTCAAGAGTTGAATAAATTATAATTTTCTTCAAGTTAATGAAGCCAAAACTGAGGTCCTAGTCTGTGCTCCTGACAGTTCCCCCCCAGATAGTCCAGTGGTTTGGTCCACTTGCTTCCTCTATCAAACCATCTGTTAGGAACCTCAGGGTAACCCTCGACCCAGTTTTATCCCTTGACTCCCATGTCGGGTCACTTGTACGCTCTTGTTTTTAATCATCTTAAAAACATTGCAAAACTGAGTCCAATTGTGTCACGTTCTGAGTTGGAGATGCTCATCCACGCTTTTATATCATCTCGTCTTGATTATTGCAACTCCATCTTCACTTGTTTGAGCAAAAAATCTTAAGAACGGCTCCAGGTTTTCCAGAACGCTGCTGCAAGGCTTTTAAGTAAATCCTCTAAGTTTTCACACGTCACCCCATTGTTAATCCAGCTGCACGGGAGGAAGGAATAACAGTTCTTCTAATGTGAGATTTAAAACAGGGATTTAAATATTAGTAGGCTGAAAGATCATATTGTGCCTGAACATAATTTAAATACCACATTGTTTTATTTCTCTGCAGTTAGGTGGCTATTTGATATTCTCTACATTTTGGTTCTTAACTGCACTGTTTATCTGGGTTGTTAACTACAAATACACGTTGGTATTTATTGATCATTTTATTTTAGGGTAAACTTACATCAATACATTGATGTAAGTTACTTACATTTTTTTCGATAAGAATACAAATAAGGTACCAGAGTGGAAAGCAGCAGATTAAGAAGAGTTAATAGATGAATCTTACCGACACCTAACTCTACTAGATGTTAACTCTAATAATTCAAAACAACTAATTTCTATTAACAGGTACATCTAAAATAATTCATTTTGTGAAAAAGGTTTTATATATTTTGTCACCAGTGAAACTTATTGTCTAGTATCATTACACATAGATTAAAATGTATTGATCCTTTATTTTTATTGCGATAATTATTATTATTTTTTTGGTGATAATTGTGGCTTAGAGAAGATGAAACCTAAAAAAGCTGTCCAAGAAAGTCAGGATAAGACGAAACAAGACTTTATTGATCCCTGGGGGAAAATTCAGTTTTTACAGCAGACAAACAAGAAATATAGCAGTTATAAAAACAAATAGTCTGTAAAAAATAAAAGAGTAATAAAAAGTGGAAGTAAAAGCACACGTCATGACTAAATAAGTCAATCCAGCAGCAGTTTCAACAGTCCTAAACTGTGTCGTTCTATAGTCTAACTGCTGTTGGGACAAAGGACCTCCTGTAGCAAGTCATATTTCAAAACAACCAAAGTTTTTTTATTTTACTTTTTAGAAAAATTAATTTCTACACATTTAATACTAACTTGCGCCTCCCTCTAATGAAGTTACTGCATCAATATGGTATGGAGGCCATTAGGGTTGTGCCGATGGACGATATCATCGTCCATCGTGATGGGTGACTGACATCCCGATGGAGAGACCACCATCGTGATGCCATGCCCCCGCCACGTTGCGCGTCGACATCATAAGCCGCGGTTACATGTACAAAATATCTTGATGGGATCAATGGTCGGATTAGAATCCAACCGTGTAGATGGGCCCAGAAAAATGTTTTCAGAATATAAAAACGTTCACTAAGGTCACAATTTCGGTCGGAATAAATCATTTGCACATGCGCAGTATTCGCACATGCGCAGTTTGAAAACCGGAAGAGGATACAACTTCCGCCGAGCGGCTTTTTTCCAAACTTTATTGAAGGTAACAATTCAATACAAAACGATAACAGCGCCGAGCGGCTATATATATTGACATGTCAGCTCGGTAAAATACGACATGATCTTCTAAACGTGCTTTTAATAATGTTACGGTTATTATGAAACACCTGTTCGCTCATCATTTGAATTTTAATCCGTGTTGTCAGTGCTTTTTCTGAACGGAGCCAGGATTAGCAGTATGCTAACACGGGCTAACAACATTAGCTTTGGGTGGCGCTGCATGCTGTGAATAACATCAACCTTTATTTAGTCGGGACATGACTGGAAACACAAATCCACGTGATTGATTGAATGTTTTCTAAGGACTGAGCGACATTTCTGCTTTGATGCTCAAACCGCTGTGTCTGCTGACGATCCGAGCTGTGCTCAGACACACACTTTAGACCCGGTTCTGAGTTTGATAGCTCGTACCCCTAGAGCTGCGGGACGGATCGCAGTCTTAAATCTCCCACACATACCGCTCATGTACCCCCCCCCCCCCTTCCCATCAAACACAAAGCTGTAAATCCGCGATCCGTCGGTCCACTTCGCTAGTTAAGTGCGGGAGCGGACTACTTCTTTTCTATCTTGCTTGTTACTTTTTATGTTAAAGTCACTTCCCTCAGTTTATACTGGATCATCGCGGATAAACCATTAGTTGGGAAATAAAATGAAAAAAGCAAAATAACGAATAGCAGTTATATAAGAACGAAAATGTAAAAAATACCCCCCCCCCGAACGATGTCATCGTCCATCCCAATGGTTGACAGCAAACATCGTCAACGGCCAAATTAGGGGACATCGCCCAACCCTAGAGGCCATCAGTTTGTGGCTCTGTGTACTTGAAATGAAAGCTCAGATTGCTATGGAATTCATTATAACATTGGTTTCACCCCAGAAGTTTTAAGCATTAAAAACTTATTTTAAAATTTTTAACTTTTCTGAGATACAGAAATAAAGTCTGTAAAATAAAGTCTTCTGCTGTGGTACAGAGGTTGAGAGGTCGACCTCTTATCAGAAAAGTTTAGAATTTAGAGTTTACACTAAATCCTACCATTGTCAAGACAAAGTCTTACAAGTTCTCATGTGTCTTTTGAAATTAGACTTTTGATTAAAACTCTTACTACATTCTTTACAAGAAAAAGGCTTTTCTCCTGTGTGAGTTCTCATGTGTGATTTAAGATGAGATATTTGATTAAAACTTTTTTTACATTCTTTACATGAAAAAGGCTTTTCTCCTGTGTGGGTTCTCATGTGTCTTTTGAGAATAGATATTTGATTAAAACTTTTTTTACATTCTTTACAAGAAAAAGGCTTTTCTCCTGTGTGAGTTCTAATGTGTTTTTTAAGAATAGATATTTGATTAAAACTTGAATGACAATCTTTACAAGAAAAAGGCTTTTCTCCTGTGTGAGTTCTCATGTGTCTTTTGAGATGAGATATTTGATTAAAACTCTTACTACAATCTTTACAAGAAAAAGGCTGTTCTCCTGTGTGAGTTCTCATGTGTCTTTTGAGATTAGATCTGTGACTAAAACTTTTCTCACATTCTTTACAAGAAAACTTCTTATTTTTTCTAACATGAGAATCACACTGACTTTCTGACAAGTAAGAGCTGTCCACACTTTGGACATGACTTCTGTCCCTCCTCTGATCTCTGTTCTGTGGGTCTGTCTCTTCATCTGTAGTTGATGTTGATTCTGTCTCTTCATCTGTAGTTGATGTTGATTCTTCATGTTGGGTTTCTTCTTCATTCTGACTATCAGTTACATTAAAGCTCTGCTGATTGTTTAGATCTACTTCACTGTTCTCATCTTCCTTATAAGTAGGAATCTCCATTAAGGTATCAGTCTCCTGCTTCAGATCAAGATGATCTTCATCCTGACTGATGCAGAGTTTCCCTGGTTCCTCTTTAATCTGTAGAGGTTCTGGTTCCTCTTGAATCTGTGGAGATTCTGGTTCCTCCTGTTCCTCTTTAATCTGTGGAGGTTCTGGTTCCTCTTTTACATGTAAAGGTTCTGGTTCCTCCTGTTCCTCTTTAATCTGTGAAGGTTCTGGTTCCTCCTGTTCCACTCTCAAGTTCCTCTGCTGGTTGCAGAGATCTTCCTCTTCAGTCATCCAATGCTGGGGGAGAACTGCAGGAACACAAACACAACAAGGAGCCTTTTATACGTTTCCAGGACTTTTAGGTTTTGTCAAGCAGCAATAAACTCTTTGATCATTGGAGAAAATGTCTGGAGGAGTCTGGAGACTTAAGGCCCGTAAACACAGCGACGATTTTCGCATGCGAAAATACGACCAATGAGAATGGCACTTTTGCACACGTGTCTGGAGCTTCTGAAGTTACAGTACAACACAACTTGGGGGCGCTCAAACACAAAACTGCCTTTCTGAGCACACATACCAGCGAAGAAGATAGACGCCAAGTAGCATCTACACTGCCGCGAAGAAATAATGACGGACATTCTAAAATATCCCCGGAAACGCTTATGATACATTTTCAGCTTTTGCACCAGTCGATAAAACTCCCCATGTTTGTCTCTTCTCGTAACTATGGGATGTACCCAAAATCGCCGTCTATTCCGGCGTCTTTCATCATTCAACAGAACAATAATTTCTTCATCGCTGGAACTGGAGCTAGAGCTACTGGTGCTTGAAATATTCATGTTTTCTTTGTATGATTCCATCACCAAAGGGTTTGAAAAAACCAGTCAGCTGCGTGACGGAGAGAACAGCGCATTTTCAGGAGTGAATTTACCTCAGAGTCACAGTGACACTAGTCCATCTATTAGCCTCTCCGTAATATACCAGATGATCTTTTAAATATGCTTTTATTATTCTTCTGTTTTGGTTATTATGAAGCACCTGTTCGCTCATCATTTTATTTTTAATCTGTGTGGTCAGTGCTTTTTTGTGGCAGAAGGAAGCCGGAAGTACGGTAAGGTGAAGGCTAACATGCACTAACAACATTTAGCCTGGATGAACATGAATCGATGCGGGAAAAGCTGCAATCCTGGCTGCACGTAAATATGTGGGAATAACATCAGCCTTTATTTTGTCGGGACACGACTGGAAACACAAATACATGTGATTCTTTGAATGGTTTCTAAGGACTGAGCGGAATTTCTGCTTTGAAAAGCTCACACACTGCCCCAAAGCCGCTGAGTGAGCTGGAGACATGTTCTCCTGCTGCTCGTTCACAAAGAGCTGCGGGACCGATGGCAGTCTGAAGACTTCCACACGTAACAACGTATCCTCTCTTGCCCCTCATCCCCAAAACGTACAGTAGTCCTGGGCGATAAATCGATCAAATGCTAGCGACAGCTTGGCTACCGGTGAGAGTGGGAAGTTTGTTCCCAAGAAAAGAATAAAATCATCTGTTGTTTGGAACTGGTCTGAGTTTACTGCCACAGACGTGGAGGAAGAGACCCCCCCCCCCCCCCCGCTGCCTAAAGCCCATCGCAGTCAAAGGCTCTCACACGCGCTCGCGTGGCACGCGCCCAGTCCTCTACACATGCACGCGCCATGACACACACACACACACACATAAACTCATTCTACAACGCCTGTATAGTTAGTTCATTAGTTAGATAGTTAGTTGTTACTGTTATTTGTTCATAAAGAACCCTGCGTTGTAATTATTACTAGTTAGGGTTGTGCCGATGGACGATATCATCGTCCATCGTGATGGGTGACTGACATCCCGATGGAGAGACCACCATCGTGATGCCACGCCCCCGCCACGTTGCGAGTCGACACCATAAGCCGCGGTTATATGTACAAAATATCTTGATGGGATCAATGGTTGGATTAGAATCCAACAGTGTACATGGGCCCAGAAAAATGTTTTCAGAATATAAAAACGTTCACTAAGGTCACACTTTCCGTCGGAATAAATCATTCACACATGCGCAGTAGGGTTTGAAAACCGGAAGGATATAGATTCGGCCGAGCGGCTTTTTTTTAAAAACTTTTTTGAATGTAACAATTCAATACAAAACTATGTTAAACAGCGCCGAGCGGCTATATATATTGACATGTCAGCTCGGTAAAATACGAGATGATCTTCTAAACGTGCTTTTAATAATGTTACGGTTATTATGAAACACCTGTTCGCTCATCATTTGAATTTTAATCCGTGTGGTCAGTGCTTTTTCTGAACGGAGCCAGGATTAGCAGTATGCTAACAACATTAGCTTTGGGTGGCGCTGCATCCTGTGAATAACATCAGCCTTTACTTAGTCGGGACACTACTGGAAACACAAATCCAGGTGATTGTTTGAATGTTTTCTAAGGACTGAGCGACATTTCTGCTTAGATGCTCAAACCGCTGTGTGTCTGCTGACGATCCGAGCTGTGCTCAGGCACATGTTTAGACCCGGTTCTGAGTTCGGTAGCTAGTACCCCTAGAGCTGAGGGACGGATCGCAGTCTTAAATCTCCCACACATACCGCTCATGTACCCCCATGGGAAGGGGGTTCCCATCAAACACAAAGCTGTAAATCCGCACTCCGCCGGTCCACTCCGCTAATTAAGTGCGGGAGCGGACTACTACTTTTCTATCTTGTTTGTTACTTTTTCTGTTAAAGTCACTTCCCTCAGTTTATACTGGATCGTTGCGGATAACTATTAGTTGGGAAATAAAATGAAAAAAGCAAAATAACGAATAGCAGTTATATAAGCAGGGCTCCAGACTGCGACCATTTGCTCGCATTTTGCGACCAAAATTTGAGAGTGTGCGACTGAATTTTACATCCAGTCGCACATGTGCAACCAGTAAATTTGCCTCCCCCACCCTCGGTATTTTTTTATACATTAAACGTGGAAGCGGCACCTCAATGATCAATGAAATGAACAAGAAATTAACAATGAGACGCGAGCGCACACGCACGCAGACAGACACACACACACACACTCGTGAGACTGGAGCACACGCTAGCGCACACTCGCGTGTCATTGAGTGATGCGTGAGGCGGCCAATGCGTGTGAGAAGAATAGGGAAAGTCACTGCAAGTGGCTAAAATATGTGGAGGGGGCGGGGCCTAGAGATATTCGAGTGCGCGTTAACATCTGTGGGAAGGAAACGGAGACAAATATGATCACAAGCTGATATGTGCGTCTGAGCTATGGGCGAGCGAACTATTGATTCGTTCTTCCGACCTGCAGCTGGTGTACCAGTGCCAGAGTGTACAGCAGGGGTCTCAATCTCGCGAAGCAAACCGCGGTTCTCATCATGCGCAGCTGTGTTACGGCAGCACACCGCTCCCGCGGGAGATGGTCAGCTGGGGAGCATAAATGTCCCACACCTACATGCGTGACAGCTAACGGTGCTCTAACATTAAACACGTGTGAGCGACAACACGATTTAGTCTTAGACGCACTTAAAACACATGGAGAAAATGCAACGATAGACGAACCAGCGCCGGGGGGGGGGGGGGGGCACGAAGGCTAAGCTGCAGCGAGACTGAAGGAAAACAGGAATTAGGAGTTGTCCTTAACATTCAATTTAGTTTTAATATGCCTCTCCCCCTAAGTATGATCTGTGATATTACATCTTTTATAATTATTTTAAGGTTTTGTACTGGATGTAGCCTTTTTTTAATCAGTTGGTATTTGAAATTATTTTAATTGATCAGTGAACTACAAAAAACCCATCAGGACGCATGTCCCATAATGCATTGTTTGTAGTCTCTAGGGCAGCTTTCAGTCAGTTCAGTACTAAATTTGCAGCTCCGTTCGCTCAGGTTGGGGTCTTGCTTCCGCCCCTTTCTGGTGATATTTTTGTTTTCATTGACAGGTGATGTTAAAGCAAAAACAAAAATATGTCTCACACCAGGTGATCTGTGCGTCCATCTGGGTGATCTCAAATTATTGTGCATCTTGGCTGCACCTATTTGGTGTCGCCAACATGAATTTCCATCCCCTAATGTTTACATGCATTTAAGTATTGTTTGAAACTGTGAAATGACAGAAAGGTTACTACGGTAATCACTAAATTTATGGTATTTTGTTTGCTATTTGTACTGTCATGACAGTGATGGTGATGTCAGTTTACCTTCTTGTTGCATCTTCAAAAGTGCAGAATAAAATGTGACACTGAATTTGGAACAGCACATTGTAATTTCTGCATCTATTATTAAAGTATTTATTCGTAATACAGTGGAAATTAGTAGATTTGGTTAGCATGTTGATTTACGGTATGCGCCCCTAAATTTTCTGGTTGTGCCCCTAAAATTTTCAGTTGGGGGCCACAGTGCTCCTAGTGAAAAAAGTTAGTCTGGAGCCCTGTATATAAGAACGAAAAATGTAAAAATACCCCCCCCCCCCCGACGATGTCATCGTCCATCCCGATGGTTGACAGCAAACATCGTCAACGGCCAATTTAGGGGACATCGCCCAACCCTATTACTAGTACCTATATATTCATTTGCGACGCCGCCGCCGTAAGATTTTGTTTTCGGAAGAGGCGGCCGCGCGGGGGGGGGGGGGGGTTGACAGTCTAGACTACAAAGTGTGACTTAAACACAGCTGGGACTTTAAGTAAGTAACCTTTTTATTTTGGACAAGTGAAAACAAGTTTAGAATAACGAAATTACACAAAACAAGACAAAAATAATATAGAACAAGACAAAATTATTTAAACACAAGTCCAAAAAGGGAGTAAGAAGAAAAATTTTATACTTAACTTTGATTAAGAGCGTGTTCATTTATTTATTATTCATACCAGAAATGGGCGTTACATTTGTCTTGGGTTTGATTAAATAAAAGCAACATTTACTTGAACTTGTCTGCCGTTTGTACTTATTGCTTTCCTTAAGTAGGGTGGGGGGGGGGGATCGGGAAAAACAATAGGGGATTGGAATTAAAAAAAATAAAATCGGAGATTTTATATTTAGGCCATATCGCCCAGCCCTAACGTAAAGTATTAAGTTTAGTTGAGTTGTGGCTTTGTGTGTTGAACAAGAGGAAATTGGAACAGACATGATATCAGGAGAGAGAGGTTCAGTTATGCAAATTAAAACTGTTGCACCCACTTCTATGTTTGAAACCTTTTTTGGATCAAGATGCAACAGTTTTAAAAGTTGTAAAAGTTTAGCTTTGATGTTTCTTGTTCGGCCCAAAACCTAAAGCATGTTTTGAATCTAGGCCCCTGTGTGACGGAGCTTGTATACCCCTTTAGTTTATAAAATTCATGATCTTTTTTGTGTAAAATGGACAAATATTAAAGATAGAGAACACAAAAGGAAGTCGTCAAATTTCTACGTGTGCGCTGGGAAGGTTACTCGCCCGGGGAGTAAGTTAGTGTAGAACCACCACTGAGTGACAGACGGGTCCCCAAAAAGAAAAGCATGAAGCTTAAAGGGCTTCTCTGTTTCTTTTATTTAGGTGACATACCTATGTGGTGTAGCTGCAGCTGTGGTTTCCAGATGACATCCAGCAGTCTGCGCTGACGACAGAACTCCTCCTCGTTCTGGACGATGGTTCCTTCAGCAGCAGAAAGTTGTT
>JAUDJI010001428.1:0-10593 GCA_037389245.1 Oryzias sinensis
TTGTAAAACTGTGGTTAATTCAAGATGCCCATAGTTGTTCCAAATAGTTTCTAGGAGGAGAGCTTTAATTTCTTTCAGTTTTAGCTCACATTCCTTTGCAGTTTTTTCAATATCAGCTTTCTGCTCTTCTGTTAACACCATTTCTTCTTCATGGTCCAGGTCTGTTTCCAACTCTGCAATGAGTCCCATTTCCATTTCATCATTTGCACTCATAACTTTCTCAGCCTCCAAAATAAGTTTATTGAAACTTTCTTTGAGTTCCTCTTCAGACATATCCTCATAATTTCTGAGAATGGAGTTTGCTAAACGAGTGAATGATCTTTTTGCTGTGGTTCTCTCAACTTTTAGTTGTTCCACAGACTTCTCAGGCTCAGACATGTTGATATTTATTTATTTTTGGTGATGTTCTTAATACTTTAAGTCCTTTCACACACAATTAATTTACAGCTTCTGGGCAACCATTTTTTTTTTTTTTATTGAATAGTTGTGTTGTTCAACAACGTTGGAGAATTTGACTGATGTGTTTTCAAAATCCAGCTCCTGATTTCACTGTTGGAGTCCACTTTTCCACAGTTAGAAGCCGGTTTTTCACTGTCAAGTTATTTTTGCCCCACTTGAAGGGGAAAGCATCAAATGGAGGAAATGCCAGCAGGACTCCACTCATGACTCAAGAACTCCATGAACGTGTCCCTTTTCTTTATTTGTATTTGATTTTGGACAGAGACCTTTTCCAGTGTTAATGAGTGGTTGAGGAAACCAAACAAGGTGAAAAACCTGTACAGAAATAATACTTATGAAAATATATTCTGTTTTACAATTAAATTACAAATAACTATACTTAACATTTCAAATAAAATATCATATTTCAAAATTATCAAGTTTCACACAACAATGAACCGTGATCAATTAATCAAGCAGACAGAAAATACATTTCAAAACAATCCACGTCTAAAGCGCACCGATAACGCGATAGACAGCTGATTTCTAAAGGCGCCCCTGAAACAGCTGATCAACCCCCGATCACTTCCGCATCTTACCGGCTGCCTCTCCACTTTTTTAGATGCCTTGGGGTGGATTTTCCTTTCATCTGACGGTTGGTCCGAACGTCTGCTTCCTTCAGCTCGCCTGTCAGATCAGTGATCACCGCTTTTGCGCGACACGTAAATCACCATGCGCTCACAGGCACGCCGACGCGGATTTAATTAATCTCACCTGTTGCGGTTGACCTACTTTTGGAATCTTAATTTTCTTTTCAAATATTATTCTTAAATTTTATAAGTCACTTTCGAAACATTCAATTTCCACCCTGATTTATCCTTTTTCCACCACTTTGATTTACATATACACACTTTTTTTTTCTTCTTTTTTTCTTTTTTTTTTCCCCCAGCATTAAGTGAGTTTTGACCTAACACCTCCCACTCGGCATTCTTGTGAATACACTAAGAATGTCGCTGACTGTCAGAGGTCAAACAATTTCAATAACATTCACAAGATTTACTTTGTTTGATCTTCAACAGGTAGTAAAACAACTAACCGTCTAACATCTCTGTGCAAAATAGTCATTTTTTCTTTTTGTTCATTTAGTCCTGACACACTTTTCTTCGTTTGCCTACCTGTTGTTTTCACCTCAGGTGGATGGTAACTTGGAATAACCCGTACATCAACATCCCTGACTATGCCCATACTGTCTGGATAAGTGCGAACTACACGACCCATCCTGAATTGACCTCTCAACGCATTCTGGTCACTCAACCATACAATGTCCCCTACAGCAACATTTCTCTGTGCAGTATGCCACTTGCTCCGCACGAACAAGTTGGGGCCGGCGAGTTGACTCCATTGTCTCCAGAAATTGTCCACGTCAGTCTGTATGGCTCAGAGTCTCTTGTAGGGATAGCTGGTGAAGTCAAACTGTCCTGGATCTCCCTCTGGAGAGGATCGGCCTAGTAGAAGGGTGTTTGGCGTGATGTAGAGAATGTAGTCCTCCCGGCTTTGTATCCTTGCGTCAATCGGCCTCTCATTAGCCAGATTTGCTGCCAAATAGAGCACTGTCTGAAATTCACTATAAGTCAGTGAGGATCCTCTTCCGATGTTCTTAAGTGCCCTCTTCATGATGCGAACAGCAGCTTCAGCAGCTCCATTCCTGTGAGGAGAATAAGCTGGATGGATTTTCCTCACCCACTCTGTCCCTTGTTCAGCTGATAGGTCTTCCAAGCTTCCTTTGTCTTGACTGTCGAGGAACTTGTACATCTCTTTCAAGACTGGTTTAGCTCCAACAAAGTTAGTGCCGGGGTCTGACCAGATTTTCCTTGGATGTCCTCTGATTGCAGTGAATCTTTGGTAAGCCATCAGAAATCCTTCAGTTGACAGGTCATTTGCAATTTCTGCATGAATAGCTCTGCTGGCCATACAGCAAAACAGAACTCCCCAAACTTTTTGTGTAACTCTTTTTTTCACATCTTCTCTTACTTGGTAGGGTCCGAAGAGGTCTATGGTTGTGAATCGGAATGGTGCAGCAGGTTCAAATCTCTCTGGTGGTAATGAACTCATTATTTGTTGACAGTTCTTCGATTTTTCTTTTCTGCAGATTAAGCAGTCATCAACAACTCGTTTTACGATTCTTCGACCTTTTATCACCCAAGCTTTGGTTCTCAGTCTTAACAAAGTTGCAGCAATTCCTTCATGATTTTGATTGTGGGCTTCTCGAGCTAGCAAAGTAGATACCCAAGCATCATGAGGTAAGATTGGGACACCAACTTTGTTTTTTCTGAAAACTTGTATCCGACCACCACAAACCAATAATCCAGACTCTTCATTTTTGTAGACTACTAATCTGTCAGTTGTAGTAGCAGGAAGAACCATGTTCTCTTGTGCTGCAAGAAAAATGTCTCTTAGGGCATCTTCTCTTTCTTTTACAGAGATGATTCCAGCCAATGGAACTGCCTCCCACTGTAGTTTTTCCATGGTCTTGTTTTTACCTCCAAATCTTTTTGCTGCTCTCCACAACCATGCAACAGTTTTAATTAGGCGGGTTAAACAGCTGAAACGTTTCACGTCCACAAGTTTTCTGACAGCTGAACCTGCAGATGGTCTTCTTGGTTTTGGTTGATCTTCACATGGATTTTCCTTAACTGTTGGCTTCTTTGCTTGGGCTCTTGTCAGTACAGCAATGAATTACTTTTTTTGCAGTTTATTGACTTTTTCCTTTGCTGCTGTTGCCAGTTCTTTGGCTGACTTCACAGGCCACTCCTCTTCTAACAGGCTCAAGAATTTCGGACCATTTTGCCACTCTGAGTTTTCATTAAGATTTTCTGCTTCAGTGCCTCTTGTTAGAATGTCAGCAATATTTAAGGAACCAGGAATCCAATGCCAGTCTTCCGTTCTTGTGCTGTTCTGGATCTCTCCAATCCTATTTGCGAAGAAGGTTTGGAAACCATAACTTTCCCTTTGTATTGCACTGAGGACTGTTTGGCTGTCAAGGAGATGGTGCCATCTTTTGACTTTAATTAAACAGTGACTTTCGAAGTACACTTTTAGGCGAGAGGCGAACACAGCTCCACACATTTCAGACTTTATAGCATCTCCTTTATGGTCCATTGGAGTTAATTTTGCTTTGGATTCCACAAGTCGAATTTTAGGTCCTTGCTCTGTTTCCCACCTTAGGTACATTACAGCTCCGTAGGCATGTTCACTCCCATCACAGAATGTAACTGCCACAGGATCGCTGATGAAGAATCCTGGAGTCAGTGCCCTGGGAAACTTGATTTTGGCAAGTTTGACATATTCTTCGAAGAGTGAAATTGTTTCTTCACGAAGATCATCTGAGAGTGCCATGTCCCATGTCTCGTCAACTGGGCAATTCTTGTCTTTTGCCTCTTGAAAGGCTTTTCGCACAATTATAGCACCTTTCTGCTTGATCGGCGTTCCTAAACCAAGTGGATCATACAATCCTGATACTTGACTGAGCAGCTCCCTTCTTGTCAGTGGGTTTGGTGTGGATGGTCTGATTTGGTCTTGTGTTAGATCTTGTTAAGTCGCATTTTCATTTTCTTCTTTGAAAAGTTTATTGCGGTCAAGATGTGAAGCTTGTCCTCTATAACATCGTAACCCACACTGCAAAAAAAGAAAAGTTGGTAGAACTTAAAATTGTAAGGCAACAAACTTCGGTAAAATTTTGAGTTAAGGACCTAAACTCAATATGTTAAGTTTTGTGTTGGAGTTTTCAAACTCATTTATCTAAGTTCTTCTAACTCAGTTGTAAGTTTTATAACCTTAAAAGTTCAAGTTGGATTAACTTTGATTTGGAATTTTGACCAACTCAGATGTAAGTTATAGTGACCTAAAATGTCGTGTAATCCTAACTCTGAATCATGATTATTCACAACTCAGGCTTAGATGTACAGAATTAATTTTTTAGGCTGTAACAACTGTAAATTCCAATTATTGCTGACTTGACCAGAGGTTGAAATAATTTAAATTTGAGTATTAAGAGCACCTCTGCTTTTGACTTTTAATACAGTTTAGTAATCGTACATACTTTATACCTTTCCGCTTTTTCTTTATTTCCACATGCAGCCCAGATCATTTCAAGATCAACAAGGCACAGGTTTGCGGTTACAGCTAACCTGCATGTTTGCTAAGGTCAAGTATTTAAATTTGACCATACTCCATAGCAACAACATGAAGGTCACTTCTCTTCACAGCTCCCTAACTCAAGGTTTGGGAATCAACACTTCCCATGAGTCTTAGTTGCCATGGGCGGGGCTAAGGCCCGGTTCACCAAAACGTTGTTTACAAAATGGCTGAAGCCTGGGGGGTATTCCAGAAAGCAGGTTATGCTAGCTCCCACGATAATTTTGAGGCTAAGGAAGTTGATTAATTCAATTAAGTAGGTGTAACTTTGATGCTGCTGTTAGATCGGCACCGCAAAGAATTGTGGGATAAAACGTACTTTATGTACTTGCTGTGCACGTGCATTAACCCAGGGTTACCAAGTCAAGCCTAATTACTCTAACTCATATCAGATCTTTAGGAACCAACACAGGATTTCAGCCAGAGTTCAGAGTTAAAGTCAGGGTAGTTTAAACATGCTTCCTGGAATACCCCCCTGGTTCGTGTCTGTAACACACACACAAACACACATATGTATAACTGATTCTAATACTTATGTCATTAAATAGGAGTTAAAACTTCTGCAGACACTTCTTGACAAACCACTCAATCAGTGGACATTGCCAACTCCAAAAGTTGGCATTCCCGCATTTCACAATTAAAAAAGATAAGTTCACAGAACTTTATCACACTGTAATGAACTGCAACTTAGATGTATAAGTACAGACAACTCAATAAATGATGTTGAACTGTACAACTACCTTAACTTGCTGAACTGACTTAAATTGTTGGATTGATTAGAAGAACTTAGATTATAGAGTTATTACAACATAATAGATTTTGTTAAGTCAAAAAATTTAAGTTGGATTTATTACAGTGCAGACCCAATGCTTTGCTTTCAGTTTGGCTTGTTTAAATGGGTAAAATTATGGGTTTTGTGTTCAGCTTCTCCATCTCATGACTTTCTTCTTGTCTCCCACCTTGACTCTTCCCACCTTGACCGGAAAAGACCCATGGCTTAAGTTCAAAACCTCCACTTTTAAGGATCTGCTCCACTTTGCCTGTTATGGCTTTCAGTCGTTCAGGGTTGTTGTGGGAGACAAATAGATCATCCACATAAGAATTGCGCTGGATCACATTATGTTCTTCTTCAAACTGAGTGAAAGCAGGCAAGTTGGCAGTTTCTCGCATTGCAAGCTGTGCAATACATCCTGCGGGTTTATCACCCATATTAACTCTGGTGATTGCATATTCTTGCAGTTCTTGTTCTTCAGAGTCTCGCCAGAGGAATCTATGCAGATGCATTTCCTTGTCTTCCAACCAAACAGAAATACATGTTCCTGATGTCTCCTAAGGCAGCATAGACTCCACACCTAAACCTAAGGAGGACAGCAGAAATCTGGTTGAGGACATCGGGACCCTTCATTAGCAAATAATTCAGACAGACTCCTTTGAACCTTTGACTGCTGTTCCATACGAGTCGTATTGGAGTAGTAGCAGAGTGGGGATTTGGTGCAATGAGATGGCTGATGTACCACACTGGCCCAGTCCAACCACTGATGATGTCATTTGTCAGTTTCATTGCTGCTTTTCGTTCAACCATGTCATGAACTTGAACAGTATAAGCGAGTTTCCACTCTGGATCTTTATTTAGCTGTCTTTCTGTTCTGAAGAACGTGGCCTCTACTGCCCTTCGATTATTTGGCAGAAATGCTGGATCTTCCACCCAAGGATATTTGGCGTGCCAGTGTGGTTCACTGCTATGACTGTCACTTTCAGTGTAGGTAAGTCCTTCTTTTATTGCTTGAAGTTCTCTTTCTTCCGCAAGCGTCATTTCTTTACCACCTGGTTGACAGTTTCCACAACGGCATCCTCCACACTTAGGAACACATGCAGCGCCAACACTATCCCATTTCCACCATTCAAGGAAGTCACGGAAAGTAGTTGCAGTACTTGAATTTTGCAATCCCTGTTCAGTGCAGACATCTTGCGAAAAATTCTTGAATTTGCTGTGAACCACCTCTTCATATCTTGCAGCAGCTGTTCTCATTGATCTCGCGAAATGTGTTTTTGACATGTGAGCAGAAATGGTTAACCCCTCAAAAAGCTTTGGATGAGTTCCTCCAACTGTTTTCCCAAGAGGTCCATCCCACAACACAAGGTTTCCAACAGATTTTACTTTTTGTGGTGCAATTTGTCCTTCTCTGTGGCTTATGAGTAGTTGTATCTCTTTGGGTCTCTCCAGTTCAGCTAGTTGAATATCTGGGAAGAATTTTTGAAGCTGTTCTGCTGTCACGTGATTTTGGATATCAGCAATGTTTTCTAGTCCATAGCACACTATTTGATGGGATTTTAGCATACCTTTTGGAGTCATCACCCTGATTTTCAGGAGGTATCTTTTTGTTTCAACATGAGCTTTCATTCCACCAACCCCATGAACGATGAGTGTTACTTTTTCACTTCTGAGATTTAGCTTACTTGCAGCCTTATGGGTAATGTAGTTCGTATCAGAAGCCAGGTCAATTAATGCTCCGATTTTTTGTCCAGCATTTGCAGTAACTGTCAGTAGCATCATGATCACTGGAAACTCCCTTAGGCCATTTTCTTGCAACAAACTGGGTTCTTTTATGGAATTAAGTGCTCTGCTTGCAGTATTTGAAAATACATCTCTGCATTGATCTGCCAGCTCTGGTGACAGTTTACTGAAGAATTCCTCTTGCTCTTGAGTATATTTCTTTTGACTTTGACTTTTCGCTGCATCTTCTTTGCTCCTCTTCTGACTCTGTTCACTTTTCTTGGGCTGAACCTTTGGGCATAGACAAAAATGATGTACAGCCATGTTTTCCGACTTGCAATCTTGGTTTTTACACAAGTATGCAGGGTTACAGAAAGAACAGTCATCATGAACCTCTAGACACCTTCTGCATGCTCCCAACTTTTTAACTGCAGCATTTTTCTCATCCGTCTTCAGACCTCGGAACTGCTTGCAGAAATAAAGTTTTCTTTTGTGGTTCGGATCACCGCAGACCACACATGCTGCTCTGTCTTGTTTAGTGGACCTTGTTCTGGTGTGTTTGATTTCATTTTTTGTTTCTCTTCCGGTTGGTTCATCATCCCAAAGTTGATTTAGCTGTTCGTATATGTTTTCTTGATCTTTGAGGAAGCTTAGGAGACTGTCAAAGCGGTTATCGGGCGTCACCGCATTCCTCTTGTCAGCTACATACATCAGCCATTCTTTTTTGAGGACCATAGGAAGTTTGCTTTCAATCGATTTTGTGACAAGCGGGTTTTTAATTGCACCTGTATCTCCAAGGTCACTTAAGTCGAGGACTGCTTTCTCCACAGCTTGAATTAAGTCTACAATTTTCCTTGGTTGGTGATTTTTAACCGGTGGCATTTTTTGCAGTTCCTCCACTATTTCAATAGCAATTGCAGTTTGGTTGCCAAAACGGTTCTCCAGGACTCGAAGAATTTCTTCAGCTGTGTTGTAAGTTCTAAGACGGAGGTTTCTTGTGACTCTTTCATCGATGCTGTCCAACAATTGAAATTTTTTCACTTCTTTTGAACCAGTCGGCTCGCCTTGCTTTTGAAGAGCTTCCCATTCTTTTCTCCATCTGTAAAAGTCTTGCTGATTTCCACCAAATCTTGGAAGAGTCATTGGTTTCAATTTAACAACAGGCTGTTGGAATGTTCGTGGGAAGAAGAATTCCTTTTCCTTCAGAATCCCTGACCTTTATTTTGATGAACTCAGCCTTTCTGGAGGTTAATTTTGGAACCATCAGTTCAAGTGCTATGAGACGATTTTGAAACTCCTCTTGACTATATGACGGGATCCAACGTTTGCACTGGTTGTATCTCTCTTTTGCAGACTTTGTCAAATCTCTCAGATGAGTAAGCATGAAGTCGTACGCCTCCTGGTTGCCATCTGGGCGCATTGCAGCTACGTGTTCACACTCAGTTTCAGCCACTTGTAAAACTGTGGTTAATTCAAGATGCCCATAGTTGTTCCAAATAGTTTCTAGGAGGAGAGCTTTAATTTCTTTCAGTTTTAGCTCACATTCCTTTGCAGTTTTTTTCATTGTCAGCTTTCTGCTCTTCTGTTAACACCATTTCTTCTTCAGGGTCCAGGTTCGTTTCCAACTCTGCAATGAGTCCCATTTCCATTTCATCATTTGCACTCATAACTTTCTCAGCCTCCAAAATAAGTTTATTGAAACTTTCTTTGAGTTCCTCTTCAGACATATCCTCATAATTTCTGAGAATGGAGTTGGCTAAACAGGTGAATGATCTTTTTGCTGTGGTTCTCTCAACTTTTAGTTGTTCCACCGACTTCTCAGTCTCAGACATGTTGATATTTATTTATTTTTGGTGATGTTCTTAATGCTTTAAGTCCTTTCACAAAAAATTAATTTACAGCTTCTGGGCAACCATTTTTTTTTTTTATTGTTGGTGCTTCAGTTTTTCTCACTGTGTGTTGTTCAACAACGTTGGAAAATTTCACTGATGTGTTTTCAAAATCCAGCTCCTGATTTCACTGTTGGAGTCCACTTTTCCACAGTTAGAAACTGGTTTTTCACTGTCAAGTTATTATGCCCCACTTGAAAGGGGAAAGCATCCACAGAGTTTTATGTGCAGGACTTCACACACCATCCAGACACACTTTTCCTTTTGTTCTGTTTTATTCAATTTCCTGAGAGGTTTCAACAGTAATGGCGAGGTACTGGTTGTATGTGCATGAATGTATGGTGAAAAACCTAAGCAAGACATAATATTTGATCAAATTACGACAATAAATACAACAATAAATATTTAACATGAATCAACAGTTAAATTCATGACTCTATAATTAATTCAATTTGCACACGTAATTTGTTAAAAAGTTAACTTCATAATTACGGGAATTCATTGAAATACAGCAATACATTTCATCAGTGGCGGTTCTACACTAACTTACTCCCTGGGCGAGCAACCCCACCAGCGCCCCCCCCCCCCCCCACACATACAAAATTTGACAACATCCTGGTGTGTTCCCTATCTTCTATTTAGCCATTTTACACAAAAAATGCATGGATTTTCTAGACTCGTATTACAGGGGGGTCAAACTCAGTCACACAGGGGCCTAAGTTAAAAACACGCTTAAGGTTTTAGGCCGAAGAAGATAAACATTTACTGAACACACTAAAGCTAAACTTTTAGACCTTTTAAACTGAACTTTTTGAACATAAATATGAATAAAAACAGGAACATAAATCCAGAATAACTTAAGTTAAACCTTAAATAACTTGTAATATTTTGTTCTCCATAGAAATATATTCTGTCAAAATTATACAAATATGAACATGCTGCAGGACAAAACAAAGAAAACATGGAAATATTAATAAGAAATTACAAATCAAATAATTCCATTTTTTTTGCTCTTTCATCAGTCTTTAGAGCATTTTTTTTTAGAGCTGGACTCCTGCTTCATTTTTAGCAATAATTTCTTAATGTGTGACGTCCTGTGTGTGTCTTTGTGAAACATATCAGAGGGATTAGATCTAAAAAATAAAACTTATTGTGATTAATATGTTTAGGTCTTATAAAACATCTTAGAACTCATCAGTGGGATTACTCCAAAAATATTTGGCATTTCCCTAAATTTGTGCAACACCAACAGTAGAAATCCTCCAAAAAACCTCAATCCATGAAAAATGGTCCGCGCTCATCCCCCCTTCCCCTTCCCTCTGACACACGCGGCTCCGTCTCTGTGACGGGAGGCGCAGCTGCGGCTCAGAGTTGATTGTCAGATAGAAAAAGACTCCCAATCACCTGTTAGTGTGATTCAGCCAACCACCGGCGAGTTGCTCTCCCCTCTCGAGTTTTTTGACTTATGTTCCAAAGACTTCCACAAAGAGGTGTGGCCGCAAGCGTCTTGCAGCAGAGGGCGGTGGTCACGTGCGCATCGGGTCTGCTGTGTCGGAGCAAGGAATTGTGGGAAATAAT
>JAUDJI010001429.1:0-10591 GCA_037389245.1 Oryzias sinensis
TATCGGAATAGCCTGAAACTGAAATATGTGATACCCTGGCCCACACTGAACAAAACGATGTCACATACGATAAAATCGATAAAGGAATGTGGCCGTGGTAAACAAAAAACCGTCGCAGAAAAAAGTGCTGACTCGGCAAAAAAATTTTTTTTCGGATTTTATTTTTAAGAATCGGCTAACGAAACCCAGATAACTCTGTCGGGTATATCCAAAGAAAGTTTTGAAATCATTACGTGATGGCGACACGACCTACGGTTTGGCGGCCATTTTGTGCCAAAATCAGCCGTTTTGAGTTATTCGCGTTTTTACACAATATGGAAAAATGAACTTTTTTTAGAGCGATTTTCACGAAATTTGACGCGCATGTCCGTAGCGTAAGTCTACTATCACCTCTGGAGTTTCGTCTACCTTTCGCCTCGGGAAAAGGCGGCCATTTTGAATTTTCTATAAAAAACACCTTTACCACCAGATTCAAACGTAAACTTGTCGTTGAAATATTCATCGATTGTCTCGAACCTTTTTGGGCATCAATGGGAAGCTACTGTGGAAAAAATGTTGGAATTAGAAGTTGTAGATTTTAAACGGCGTGCGCGTGGCGAGCTAGCAAAGTGGCGCACTGTTATAAGTCCTATGTTTTTCAAAGGACTACTGTGAAATTTGAATGCATGCAATAAAGCCTGAAACTGCATACATTGAAAAACACTGGATATGGACATATAAGGAATGTGGGCGTGGTAAGCATAAAACCACTGTTGCTAGGGACGACAAAAAGTTTACTTTTACCGATTTGTCAGAAACTGACGTCAATCTGTTCGTCCTCCCAAGGGAATCAAAACATAAAATGGTTGCTATGGAGATAAAATCAACAGAAAAGCCGCCATTTTGAAAAAAGTGTTTTTTTTTTTACTAACTTTTGACGTATAGCTCTCACCAATGGAGAAATGTGTTTTACTGAGTCAGTTGATGATGCTGCTCGCTATGCTAGCACTTTTAGCCACATTAGCATAGCTAGCATTGTTAGCATAATTAGCATTTTAGGTAATGTGTTTTTCTGAATCAGTTGATGATGCTGATCGCTATGCTAGCAATTTTAGCCACATTAGCATAGCTAGCATAGTTAGCATAATTAGCATTTTAGGTAATGTCTTTTTCTGAGTCAGTTGATGATGCTGATCACTATGCTAGCAATTTTAGCCACATTAGCATAGCTAGCATAGTTAGCATAATTAGCATCTTGAGGAATGTGTTTTTCTGAGTAAATGGATGATGCTGATCGCTATGCTAGCAATTTTAGCCACATTAGCATAGCTACCATAGTTAGCATAATTAGCATGTTAAACAATGTGTTTTCCTGAGTCAGTTGATGATGCTGATCGCAATGCTAGCACTTTTAGCCACATTAGCATAGCTAGCATAATTTGCATAATTAGAATTTTAAGTAATGGTTTTTTTGAGAGAGTTGATGCTGATTGCAATGCTAGCACTTTTAGCCACATTAGCATAGCTAGCATAGTTAGCATAATTAGCATCTTGAGGAGAGTGTTTATCTGAGTCAGTTGATAATGCTGAACGCTATGCTAGCACTTTTAGCCAAATTAACATAGTTAGCATAGTTAGCATAATTAGCATGTTAGATAATGTGTTTTTCTGAGTCAATTGATGATGCTGACCACTATGCCAGCACTTTAAGCCACATTAACATAGCTAGCATAGTTAGCATAATTAGAATTTTAAGTAATGTGTTTTTCTGATAGAATTGATGATGCTGATCGCAATGCTAGCACTTTCAGCCACATTAGCATAGCTTTCAAAATTAGCATAATTACCATTTTGAGCAATATGTTTTACTGAGAGAGTTGATGATGTTCATCGCTATGCTAGCACTTTAGCTATATTAACATAGCTATTATATTTAAGATAATTAGCATCTTAATCAATGTGTGTTTCTGAGTCAGTCCATGATGCTGATTGCTAAGCTAGCACCTTTATCCACATTAACATCACTAGCATAATTAGCATCCTAATGTGTTTTCCTGAGTAACTTGATGCCGGTTGCATCATTTAGACACATTGTGTAGAAATAGTTATACAATAATACACCTATAAACCACTATGTACATTTGGTCATGAGTGATACGCTCATGAGTGATACGATACGATGATGGTGGACCCACCAGTCAGACTTCCTCATCTTTCATCTTGTAGCTACAGACAGGCACAATGACTTAAAAATTACTGAAAAGACCTTTATGACTCCAGTGATTACCTGATTTCACTGTTACCTGCTTAGAACATTTTGTTTCATCTTCATTTGACTGTGTTTTCCAGGTTCCAAAAGCATTTCATCTACTACACAATATATTTTGAGTCAATATATAGCATGGGTGCCAGGAGATAAAGTCCCGCTTGTTCAGCTATACAATAAAATGGCAACTGAATAGACATTTTAAATGCCCTGATTTGCCTGTTTATTATTATTACAGAATTAAAGTGTAAATAATTGTTATGAACTCATGCATTTATTCTGTCAGTTCTTTTTTGGCCAAGCTGAGCCTCTTTCCCTTAGTGATTCAGCTATGTTGCTTTTAGGAGAAAAGACAGTTTTGAATTCTTCATATGCATTCACTAAGACCTCCAATGTCGTCTCTGTGAAATATGCCACACATTTCCCCCCGCTTTCACTTTCCATGGTGGATTGTGAATTCCGTGCTCCATTGAGAGAGCCTTTATGTATTCAACATGAATGTGCATGACCTCTGGAGCCCAGGGATTAGCAGATGACAGGTTAAACCTTTCTGGAATATGAAGTTAAAGCATTTTTCAACTGCTGCATAATCTCGTTTCACGTGACACCAATTTCATAAAACCAATGCAACCAATTGAATAAAAAATAACACATAACACATTTAGTCAAAGTCAGCTTTATGGTCAACTATGCTGCATACACATGACATACAGTACAGATGAAATTACCTCCCTCTCGCCCCACAGTGCAATCAGCTTATACAATAATAAAATAAAGTAAAGTACATGAGTCGGTGATGGTAGTCTTTGGTGGAGATGATGTTCTGAATCAGGTGTGAAACTATTTCAGTGTATAAACTGTCGGCCAATCTGCTGGTGGCTGCACTGTGGTGCAGTGGTTAGCGCACTTGCCTCACAGCAAGAAGGCCCTCAGTTCAAGTCCCGGCTGGTTGACCTGAAACAGAACATCAACGGGGGTCCTTTCTGTGTGGAGTTTGCATGTTCTCCCTGTGTATGCATGGGTTCTCTGCGGGATCTCCGGCTTCCTCCCACCATCCAAAAACATGCTTCATAGGTTAATTGACAAATCTAAAAATTGTACCTAGGTGTGAGTGTGCGAGTGAATGGATGTGTGATTGTGGATACTCTACCCTGTGACAGACTGGCGACCTGTCCAGCGCAACCCCTGCCTTCGCCCATAAGTGGCCGGGATAAGCTCCAGCAGCCCCGTGACCCCCGAAAGAAAATGAATGAATCTGCTGGTTCTGGGCTTGGCAATCTCCTCCCTGATGGCAGCAGTCTAAAGTGTTTCTGTGATGGGTGTGAGGGGTACCCTGCAATCCTGATGGCTTTGCGGGTGAGGCAGGAGTGATAAATGTCCCAGAGGCCAGTGAGAGGGACTCGGATGATCTTCTCAGCTGTTTCACAATGTGCTGCAGTCTGTCATGACGCGTACCACACGGTGATGCAGCTCGTAAGGACGCTCCCAATGGCCCCCCTGTAGAAGGTCTGAGGGTCGGGGGGAGGAGCTCTGGCCCTCTTCAGTTTGCGGTGGAAGTACAGGCATTGTTGGGCTTTTTGTGATGCAGTGTTGTGGTTACAAGTCACGTTCTTGCAGCTGCGCACCCAGAGGAACTTTGTGAATCTCCCCCTTTCCACATCAGCACCATTGATGATCAGTATAGCGTGCTTGAATGCTCCTGTAGTCCATAACCTTCTCCTTTGTCTTTTCCACATTCAGGAGGAGATTGTTGTCTTTGCACCACAGAGCCAGCCTGCTCACCTCCCTTCTGTAGGTGTTTTCTAAGATGCAGTGGTGGGTCTCAACAACCACTGTTGTGTCATCCACAAACCTGATGAAAAGTTTATATACATTTAGTATTGCTATATTTATCAAATCTGAAAGATACTTTACCAACATATAATAATCTGTACAAATTTAGAATAATATTGTATGGAAGATTACTTACACGGATGTTTCATGTTTAAGTCAAATAATTTTCAAGGACACTGCAGGGAGTTGAACCCCATCTAGCTGAAGCCAGAGTACCAACTACCAGTGCCTTTTGCTTTTTTTGACTGAACATGGAAGCAAAACCTGTATTCCAACCAGCATGAGACTTCAAATGATCAAATACACTAGAAGTGAATGTTAATCCAATTGCTTTAAAAAGCTATTAGAAATTATGTTTTTGTGTCACATGCTTGTTGAAATACAGTAAAAGAAACCGAACATTTCAAAAATGAACATGAACACATGCATTAAAAGAAAAAAAAAAAATCAAGAACTTACCTTTTAAAATACAAATGCCATTTAATATCAAAGAAAGCTATAAAACGTTTCACTAGACAATTTACTACGATAGGTTTAGACCCCCCTCCCTCCAAATTTTCCACCAAATCCAACGACAAAACCCCACCCTACAATAACCACCAGGCTGTCTCCAGCAGAAAGCTCCCCCCCTCTAGGATGCACTAAATGAACAGAGGATCCCTTCGTGGTCACTGAAGTAAATTTGACTGACCACGGCCTTGACAGTAAATTTGGAAGTTTTTACATAGACGTGATCTATGATGGTTTCCCCCCTCTCTGTTGTGGGAGTAGCGACATGCTGCCTGAAGCCTCTGTCCGTCATCAGATTAAAAATGGAAGAGGACTTCAGGATGTCTTCATTAAAATCTCCCATCACTACTACTGATTCACTTTGACCTTCTAACCAAAGTACTAAATCCTGTAGGTGGGACCTAAACAGCACTACAGGATAGGAGGGGGGGCGATACACTACAGCTAACACTAAATTTAGAGCCAGACTCCTGTAAACAACACACTCCAAATTAAGGTCTGGCTTCTCCAGAATTTGGTAGTCTCCTCCATCCGTACAGTAGATCCCAACCCCCCCATGTTGCTGGCTCTTCAGGCCAACTAATGCTGGGTTGGTTCCACTGTAGGAAAGCCCTCTCGGACGGCTGTGGAAACTGAAGCCGTTCATTTGGACAGCTTCTAAGGCAGAGCTAGGGGTCAGCCATGTCTCTGTCACAGCAATGCAGTTAGGCTGCAGCTGCTGTGTACAGTGGGCCAGATAAGAGACATGTCTGCATAATCCCTGAACATTCAGCAGGAAAACTCTGAAAGAAGATGGGTCACATCTTCTTTCATCACTCAGGAGGGGGGGCATCTTCTCCAGAGCAGCCTTCGCATGTTTATTGCAGTAAATGGCCTTTTCCTTAAAATCCCGAATGATTAACCCCTCGATGGTCCTGACCCGACTCACAGCAACGTAAACCTGTCCAGCAGCAAAGATCTTATTAAAGGAGACCACAGCCTTGTCCACGGTCAGGCCTTGTACCTTGTGGACGGTACAAGCCCATGCCAGCTTGAGTGGGAACTGTCTCCTCATTCCCCCCTTTTGGCTCACCCGCTCTTCCTCGGGCCCTATAGCAGTGGAACCAGGCAAGTCGGCTTTGCCACACGTTCTCCGAGCTATTTTCCCCAATTTCCTCATCATCAAATTTCACATAAACATATTTTGGAAACCCCCCCTCTGTGTAAAATTCAATGTGGGTGACTATGCCGCATGCCCCATTTACCAATCCATCTGTGATGTCTAAATTTTTGCATAGCATCACTCGAGCGTTGACTCCCAATAACAGCCTCTCTTCCAAACAGCTGTTCTTCACTTTTTTGTGATGCCCACTCATCAGTTGCAGTTTACCCGTCTCTTTACTCGGGATAAAGTCTTCTGCAACAATTTCACAATAATTTTCACAAGTAATTTTCAGCTGCTCCAAGTTGTGTTGAAACACTTGGGCATTGGTGGGTAAAATGTGCAAAGCCGTGCTGTCCTCGCCCGTTTCACACTGCTTCAGCATTTGCACGTCACTGGGCAACAATTTGGTGTCTTTTGTACGCGTCCTAAGCCTGTTTAACATCTGTGCAAATGCTTGGTCTTTTTGTCGGACGATCTCTGTCAGTTCAACCACTTTGAAGCACATGGACCACAAATTTACATCCGATTTGTCTGCATAAAGTGGTTTCCCTTTAACGGGAGGCAACTGATAGAAATCTCCAACGGCGATAATTGACACTTTTCCAAATGGGGAAAAATCACCTGTTTGTTTAATTTGTCGCAGTCTGCCGTGGATGTAGGTCAATAGTTTGTGGTCCACCATGGAAATCTCATCAATGATCAAAATCTGCAAATCGTGGTACTTAACGCGCATAGAATTAAGTTTCTCCTCGCCCAAAGGAGAGTACGGCAGACGGAATTCTGTACCGATTCCAAATGTAGTGTGAATGGTTGCTGCCTTCAGACTGTAGGCAGCAATCCCTGTGGGGGCGGTCAGCAGAACCGACACGGCGTCCGGCTGGAGACACAGAGGTGACAGCAACCTCGTAGCCTCGTACTGGATCGCTCTGATCAGGTGGCTCTTTCCAGTCCCTGCACCGCCTGTAACGAACATGTGCAGAGGATCTGGATTCTGACCTGAGACCTTCTGTAAACACCACTCTCTGACATGGAGGAAGGTGGAGAGCTGCAGCTCATTCAGAGAGCTGATGAGCAACAGCCCCTCCTCCCTACTGAGACCGGGACTCTTCTCCAGTCGAGCAGCTTCTCCACGGAGAACATCCAGATCTGGAATGTCCTCCTGATGTTCCCCCTCTGTCCCTCTCTCTACCAGCTGCTCTCGCTGCTCCATCTCACTCTCCCGCTGCTCCAACTGGGCCCCGGGGACCAAAATGTCCCATGCAGCCTCCAAAAACTCTGCATCCGACAGCTCGGCCTGGGCCAGCTCTAACGCATCAGCCTCACGCTCGAACTTCTCCCGGTTACGATCAACAACACTTTCAACAGTGTGTTCGCCGCTACGAAGACGCACCGTACCGTTCTTATAAAAATCTTCGTAGAATTTGAAATCCTGCGGTTTCAGGTCGTCGTCCGTGCGATACGGGAGGAATAATTGGAGAATGCTCAAATGAAACCGCTCCGGATTTTTGTGCTCGGAGAAGCGCGCATAACGGACGACTGCAGGTTTGGTGCGTGTGCGTTTTACGACCAGACCGCAATTATTTTGGAGCTCTATCGCATTTTTAGAGCTTTCGTAGAGCTTTCCGATTGTGTAAATATACGGTGCCTAATTTCTTCAGCGTCTCTTTTGCACTGGCGTTTCCCTTTTCCGCTTCTTTTTGGGTGTTTCGTAACAACAGGCCAATTTCGCGCTCTTCTTTTGAAATGTACGAGATGATGTACACGACGCAAGCGAACGCATCAACGATGTACTGAATGTCCATGTTTGCATTCCAACATTTTAACAGGGACTTGTTGTAGGGGTTGATCCAGATTTCATTTTTGTTTCTTTTTAGGACGACCTGGCTTCTCCGATGGCAGGCCCTGAACAGTTTCTCGTATATTTCCTGGTCAATTTGGAAATAGTCAAAGATCTGCTCCAGGGTTTCGAATTCTGATTTTTCGTCGTTAACAATGCGATTAATTTCCGTCAAAAATTCAAATGCCTCCGCAGCAATCTGCTTCTTCATGTCAATTTTCCAGCAGATGCATTCTAATTTGGATACTTCGCCGGCTTTAACGTTCGGGTCGGTACATTTGGGGCATTTTACAATCTTTTCGTCTTCGATTACAAATGTGCGGCCGGATGCCGTTTTTGGAAAGTTGAAGCGACATTTGGTCCCCCCCTTCTTACAGGACTTGGTGTGGGTCCTTGAGTGCTGCTGGACAGCCAGAACAATTTCCCTCAACACTTCGTCATCCTGAGGAATCTCGCAGGTGACATATCTATCAATGAACGCTGCGACCTCCTCTTCCGACTCTTTCCCTATCCGTGGAGCCCCCTCAATCCAGAACAAAACGTGCACATGAGGGGACCCACGCTGCTGGAACTCAATCCTATAAAAGAAATCCACAATTTTCCCTATAGGATTAGCCGGAGACATCAGGACCACCCTCAGGAAACAGTGCCAGCGGAAGTCAAACATGCGTGCCGCAGTGACACTGTTCCTGCGCAACAATTCACATCTTTCGGCCCAATCCAACTGGTCAGCTGTCTGGGTTCTCCCCTCCTGTCTTAACACAGTGTCGAGGAGATTTTTCCAACGCATGTCGGCAGCAGAGAACGAACAGAACCACGTTGGAATACCCAGCTGACGAACACAGGCCAACAGGTCCTTCTGTGTTGCCTGCCAGAATGCCGGAGTGCCTCGAATAGGCCGGAGAAAACAAAAACCCTGATCTGCTTCCAGCAGCTTCTTCAGGGTTTTCTCAGTAGGTGCATCGGCACTTACACCTTCAGATGCACTTCCTGATTTTTCTTTTCTGAGAGCCACAGATACACTAGAAACAACCTTCTCCACCTCCGACATGTACTGTGCAAAAAAGATGTACTCGACGTTCTGTGCAAACCTACCGTCAGCATGGAGGATCCTGTTGTTAAAGTAACGCGAGAGAGTTAATTTGAACCTTCTATTTTCGTGGTAAACGTTTTTACCATTGGGAAAGATGACAGGAAAACATTTAGCTTCATTTTCGCGATTTGTCAATAATCGGACCGGATTGTTTCCTTCCGCCGGGGCCAAATTCAAAATATCCTCAAAATACTGGTCCAGGACTTCTTGGCCGATGTCCACTGGGAACAGAGCAGAATCTTGGAACATGCAGTGATTCTGTCTGTCATGGAGAAGCTCATCTTCTCCATCATCAGCCTCATCCTCTTTTTCATCTTTTTTGTCCGCCTGATTTTCTGGTTCGTTGCGATTTTCTTCTTCCAATTCTTCTTTACAAAAGTCATTGAGCCAAGCTTCATTAAAGTCTATGTCTTTGTAATACTTATTGTTGCGTTTCAAATATTGCAAGGCTCGCCTAATGTGCATGGTATCCACAAACTGATACTCATAATGACCTTTGTAAGTCAGTTTACGCTTTAATTTGACGCGCAACAGAGACCCTTCCATGTCAGACCGAGGCAGCACATTGGTCGTTTGCACCAAGTTGGCAGGAACACACGTGATTGGGCCGTGAACACCATTCTGCCCACCTTTAGGCAGAGCAAGCATCTTCATGAAAGGTATATGCAGTGCAATCAGATGCTGCTCTAAACTATTTAAACTAGCCAACTCAGGTGGGACAGGACACACCTCCAAATTGTTACCGACCCACTCAGGCGGGGTCAGACCTCTTTTTAACTTTGAGTCGCAGCAGTGGCAAATCCACAGAGCGCTCCTCGCCGTCCCTAAAAACAAACACGGGCTCTCACAGTCCATGTTGCAGCGGTGCAGGTAGTCCTCACTAATGCACACATCTGCAATCTCTGCCATCTTCGCAGATTTGCTGTACGTCTCCCTGACGCACAGCAAAACCTGGTGATGAAACAGAAGTCTGTTGCACACACAGCAAACAAACTCTGGACCCTTTTCCACCTTTTTTAGGAAGTCCTGCATTACTTCCTGGAAATGCTCTGCTCTCTTTTTTGACAACTGCCTCTTGACTTTAACCTTGCTTATGACACTCTTCCTGAATGCAGGATTTTCACGATATCTCTTTTTGTTCAAAGCTTTTAGCCGAAGTTTGTGGGACTTATCATTCCTGTATTTTTCCTTGCTATGTGCAATAAGTGTTTTCCGGTGTTTAGCATCTTTCCTGTATTTTTCCTTGCTAAGTGCAATAAGTGTGTTACGGTGTTTGGCATCTTTCCTGTATTTTTCCTTGCTAAGTGCAATAAGTGTGTTCCGGTGTTTGACATCTTTCCTGTATCTTTCTTTGCTAAGTGTGATGAGTGTGCTCCGGTGTGCTGAATCTTGGATATATTTGGCTTTTCTTTTACTTTTAATCTTATCCATTTCATCTGCATATTGCATTTTTGATTTTGACTTTATCATTTCTCTAAAATCTTCATTTTCCATATATCTAAGTTTTTGATGTCTCTTATTCGTTACCATAACTTTCTGTCTGTAACTCTTATTTTTAAAATATTTCTCTCGGATGACGCGCTTTAACCGTTCCCTCTCATTTTCTATGTAGAGTTTTCCTTTAAGCTTTTTTGCCATTTGTTGTCTTTTTTGGCATAACAAATATTTAGAAGTAAATTTAGTACATTTGCTCTCTTTGACTATTACGGATGTAGTTCTTATATCTGTAGAACATATGTTATTCTTTTCATGTGAACGCATGTAATATGTTTTTGGTTGTTTGTTGGCAGAAGGACAACAACCAGCACAGCGGTCCTGTTGAGGATCTTTTACACAGACAACAGTCTCAAAATGTGTTCCACCACAATTTTCTATATAAATGGCATTTTCAGATAATTGTCGACCGCTGCTCTGGTGCCGAAGCCACCT
>JAUDJI010001430.1:0-10586 GCA_037389245.1 Oryzias sinensis
GGCGTCATCGCCATCAAGAAAATCTGTGATCTAAATGCAATTTGTTTATATGTTTCGAATCATTCTGATCATTTCTATGAGAAATGATCAATTACAGCGCTGGCAGTGGAGTCATACAGCACCCAGCACAGCATTAAGGCAGATTGGGCAATCCTATGTACAGTGGGTTGATTGCCTTCAGTTTATAATAATAATGGACTGGATTTATCTGCACTTACATTGTGTCCATTATTTATTCACTCCTCATCCATACTTGGTGATGGTAAGCCACTGATCTAGCCACAGCTGCCCTGGGGCAGAGTGACAGAGGCATGGCTCCCAGTTCACACCTATGGTGCCTCTGACCATCACCGGGATCATTAATGCACATCCACACACCGGTGGAGCCACACTGGAGGCAAAAAGGGTGAAGTGTCTTGCCCAAGGACACAACAACATTTTGGCTGGTGGGAGCGGGGATCGAACTGCCAACCCTTTGATCATTGGACAACCCGCTCAACCACCTGAGCCACTGTCGCAGCTTATGTTGAGGCAGTTCAACTTCTTTTTTGTTGTTCTTTAATGAATTAATTGTTCATTATGTGTAGGCCTTAATTTTTTAAAAAGGTGAATTGTTTTTTTGTTGTTTTTATTTGTGTTTTTTACTTTGTTGTTTCCTTGTTGTCAAATATAGCAACCCTCCCAATCTACTTCAGCGTACCTTTTGAAAGGAAGAAAAGCACAAAGTAACAAATTATTTAAAATAAAATTGTTCTATAACTCCATGTGGGAAATGAATATTGAAGTTTGTATTCAAAAATAGTTTTAGAGAATATTTGGACTTTTATTTGGTTCCTGTTGTGACGGTTCAGTGTGTGACTATATTTGATCTTTTATTGTGTTCAATATTAGAGTTGCACATTTATCTTTCATGAATTTCTACACATATTTCGCTCCTGCTTTGCATCAGTGGTAGCACCTCAGCTAAAACAACTGCAACAACCTGTGGTTGCAGTAGATTTAAATTAGTTAACCATATAACTATTCATTACACATAGGAACACAAGTTAAACTCACATAATAAGAAGAGTAAGAAGGTATTGGAAGATTTACCTGATGCCAGTTGCTCCTTTAAATAGTCTCCCTCCTTGGTAAACACATTGATCTTCTTTAGCCATTCCACTCTTTGGATATGCATCTCCTACTCCTGTGATTTCGGTTTGTCTGCCAGCTATGCAGTGAAGAATAATTTAAATTTGTTGTATGTACTTTAAGGTCAATAAAAATGTTTTATTGACATTATTTTTTAATTAAAATCTCATCTAGGGCTGGGCGATATGGCCTAAAGATAAAATCTCCGATTTTATTTTTTTTAATTAGATTTCCGATTTTTTTCCCGATCCCCTCCCCCACCACCACCACCCTATTTAAGGAAAGCAATAAGTACAAACGACAGACAAGTTCAAGCAAATGTTGCTTTTATTTAATCAAACCCAAGACAAATGTAACGCCCATTTCTGGGATGAATAATAAATAAATGAACACACTCTTGAAATCAAAGTTAAGTATAAGATTTTTCTTCTTACTCCCTTTTTGGACTTGTGTTTAAATAATTGTGTCTTGTTTTATATAACTTTTGTCTTGTTTTTGTCTAATTTCGTTATTTTAAACTTGTTTTCACTTATCCAAAATAAAAATGTTACTTCCTTACTTAAACTCCCAACTGTGTTTGAGTCACACTTTGTAGTCTAGACTCTAGACTAAAAGGAGACAAACATTCACCTTGACAGCAGCACCATTTTCTAAAGGATTAACATTACAGCTCATATCTGGGGTCTAAGGTTTTAATTAAATTAAGAAACCCTGTCTTCGCCACGGAGAAGATGATTAAGCAGCAGGAGTCACGGTCAGACCCCCCCCCCCCCCGCGCGCGCGGCAGCCTCCTCCGAAAACAAAATCCTACGGCGGCCGCGTCGCAAATGAATATATCGGTACAAGTAATAATTACAACGCAGTATTCTTTATTAACAAAACAAATAACAGTAACAACTAACTTACTATACAGGCGTTGTAGAATGAGTATGTGTTTCTGTGTCAGGGCGCATGCGTGTTTAAGCGAGCGCGCATGAGAGCCTTTGACTCCGATGGGCTTTAGGCAGCGTGGGGTCTCTCTTTTCCTCCACGTGTGTTGCAGTTAACCCAGACCAGTTCCAAACAACAGATGATTCGATTCCTTTCTTGGGAACAAACTTCCCACTGTTATCGGTGGACATGCTGTCGCTAGCTGCTTCGTACGTTGATTGTCGCGTGTCGCCGTGTGATACTAAAGCTACGGAAGCTCTAGGGAGCCAAAAAAATGCGCCACATAAAAACTCGATTTAGTTATTTTTGAAATCGCCTGTAACAAAAAATTCGAATTAATTCATTTGATCGATTTATCGCCCAGGCCTAATCTCATCTTCAACTCTTTTCAACGAGTTGAAAATCTGGTAATCACACACTGAGATCTATATATAACACATGCATTGTGGCCCCCCAATGTTCCGAGAAAGGAACTGGCTTGACTGGTCATATATGTAATATGTGCTGCCACCTTAGCTGCCAGCAGACGTCATGCAGGATAGTCACGTCCAGGGTGGCACTTCCTTTGGACTAAAGCCTGATTTCCATTGGTCTTGTTTCTGGAGGAGTGTCCTGCAACCCCCATATTCAGTAGTTTGTCCTGCTCTCTTTGCTCATGCCTGTCTTCACTGAGCGTAAGAATATAATCGACAAGTTTTTCACTGTTTTCCTACTTCAATGCATGTTTTGGGTCAAAAATGACGTAGTATTTTTGTACTTCCAAAATCAAACTTTATTGTCCATGGCTAAATTGGATTAGGATGTTATCTGCGGGGCTAACATGCAGCATTATTGTCTGGGCCCCCTATCTTAAATAAAAATACAGTTTTATACAACAGAAGTGTGTATTCTTAAACTCCAAACCTGTTTCCAGTTTTTCTGGCAAAGTCGACGTGTTGACAGGCAGGAAATAAACTCCTGCGTGACGCTTGCGTTCCATGCGAAGAATCCAATTGATTAATGAACATTCTATTTTTCTCTGTCAACACAACGTAACAGAGACGCACCGCGGACCGAATCAACTTTGAGTCTGTTTTGATTTTGGTTAGAGCTCTCCATACCATAAACACATGGCTACGTTATCAATTCTGCCATCCAGTTACCAAGTTTACAAGCTCAAGTTTTCCCAATTGGTCTTTTATTCCCCACATATTGACTTTATATAGACTGTGGCTTATCTATTTATTTTTAGCTTAATCATTTATTTATTTCTTTGCATTTAACAGATGGTGCAGTCACTAGAAAGTATTTCAGAATACTTGAGGAAGGCTGTAGACAAATCTCTCTACAGGACCACATGTTGGCACATCTGGAGCTGCTCATGCTCTCATCAAACAATCTACTATGTTAAAAGAAAAGAAAAAATGTTGACAGAATATCCATATTTAACTACTCCACCACCTCAATGCCGACTATTATTACCAAGGAGCTCTACACATTGCTGAGAGGCTTCAAGTGTGACCTGCTCTTAGAGAGAGTAAAGTGACAGGTAATTGGCAGCAGGTGTTAATGTGCTCCACTCGCCTGCAAGTGGGTGTTGTTTAAGCACTTTATGAGTGGCGCACCATTCAGCTGTGTGTTCCAACCAGCCGTTATTCCAGCACAGATTTATTAACATCTGCTGCTCATATGATGAACTGTCATCAGGACCAGCATGAGACCAGTTTTTTTTAAATCAAACACGCACACTTCTACTTCTTTATCCTTCTTTATGTTCTTGTTTGTGAATTATGACTTTTTTTTACAAGTGTTATTACAAGTCAAATATATTGTAGAATAGATAATAACGTGTGATTATCTATTTTTTGCACGGACTATAGTTGTAGAAAAATGGTGTTGAATGGACTCTATATTGTGAAAAACTTAACAAGTAACTTTCTGCCCAAAAGTTATTGCAGTAAATGAAAAGGAAAACTCTTTCATCACATCATTTTTAGATAAAGCAGTGTTTGTCTTATTCAGATTACATTTATAAGAAACAAGGCTCCTCATAACCAGGAGCAGCAGAATCAGATTACAAATCTAACTGAGCCAATTAAAATTAAACTTGGAGCCCTTTATAGAGCTGATATAGCTGGGTGTCTTCTAACTGCATACTGCCATCCTCTTATTGATGCAGACAAACTTTTATTGCATTCTCTGTTGTATAAGGGTTTGTTATGCGTGGGATTTCATTCCTCTTCCCATGTAGTGCTCCATTTCATCTATTGTTATTGTCTCTCAGGGCTGTTTGATAAAATAAGAGGAAAAATAAATATTTGGGTACAAAACAAATTAGGGAATCTGAACTCGGACACACCGACCTATCCCTGTCCATGAGAGATTCTCTGTGACCCAGAAGGCTCTGATGGAAGGAAACAACAACAACAAAAGTTTGCAATGGGACATTTTTAGTAAAGTTTTGAAGACAAGGAAGAAAGACAAACGCATTGGACATAAAGAAAAGAAAGTCAAAATATTTAACAAAAGTTCCTTAAGGCTTATTGTTGTCAATCCCATGATTAACTACTTACAGCAGGGCTGCATTTTTGTGCACAACCACACACAACTCTACACTTACATATCTGCACAAAAACAAACAAGCGCACATAAATAGTCTTCACAGGCCTGTTTTTTTTTAACAGAAGGGGCAGAAAGACTGAATCACATTAAGAAAAGAATGAATGGGACGGTGTATTGCGAGTCTTGGGCAAAAACCTTCCATCACTGAGAGCATCGACAAGGAAACATGGCTGGATCTTCCAGCACAACAATGATCCCAAAGTGATCACCGGGGGGTATTCCAGGAAGCATGTTTAAACTAGCCTGACTTTAACCCTGAACTCTGGCTGAAATTAGCCTGAACTTGCTTACTCTGGGTATGTCGGTTCCAAAAGACCGAATATGAGTTAGCGTAATTACGCTCGACTTGGTAACCCTGTGTTAACGTACGTGCACAGCAGGTACATAAAGACATTCTCAATAGATCGCCGATTTCTGGAGTCACCATGGAAATGCGTGGTGAAAAAAAAAGAAAGCGCTTTACTTCAGTGAGACGGAGTCTGCGGTTTTAATGACGGCGTATGAAAATTATACACCCATCAAAAAGTAACACGGCTGCATCATCAAAAGAAAGACTTTCTGATTGTAGTAGAACAGACAAAGTAAACGCACGAGTTTCTGATCTTATTTCCATTTTCCTTGTGACGCATATTTATATATAACTTATATAATTTTGCCAACTTAAATGAATTACTTCTATTGGTAACAAGTATTTGAGTTAAATTTATTAAACCTAATTTCTTACGTCTATAAAACTCAATAATTGTATATACAACTCAAATTTACGTATTCATCTAACTAAATGTCATATTACTCCAATTCAATTAATATTTTTTCCATCTTTATTAAATATATTTCTTGAACTCTCATATGTCTAAGTTTGAGCCAGCAGATATTCTCATTTTTATAAAAATAAAAAGGACGGGGGAAAAATGCGCGGCGTGCATAAATTCATTAAAGAATTATCCATCGTTGTCATTACAGCATACTATGGTAGGGGTGCTATATAAACTCATCATCCTCTCTCTCCCTCTCACTCAGGGTGCAGAGACATAAGCATAGTAGGACAAAATAACTCGGCAAAACACAGTAAAACTAAACACATTTGGTCAAAAACCCACACTTAAACCCAAAAATGAGGTTATCAACTTCCTTAGCCTCAAACTTACCGTGGGAGCTAGCATAACCTGCTTTCTGGAATACCCCCCTGAACAACAAGGGAGTGGGAACGCTTTCACAACAGATACAAATATAGTTGGAGTGAGACTTTAAATAATGTATGTCAATGTATTTACATTTCATTGGGAAAAATAAGTATTTGATCCCCTAGTAATCATTAAGAGTTCTGGTTCACACATACCAAATAGACCCTCCTGATCAATCTGTCACCTGAATTAAAGGCACCTGCTTAAGCTGATCACCTGTGTAAAAGACACTTGTATACAGAATTAGTGGAGAATTAGACTCCCAACTCTTCTACATGGGAAAGAATGAAGAGCTTTCAGGAATTGTACGGGAGAAGGTTGTAAACTTACACAAGACCAGAATGGACTACAGAACCATCAGAGGGGGTTGAGGTGAATACTGTTATTCTAATTGTGCCAAAATACAAGAACAAGACCATCAATCCACCTGTACGTCTGGGGCTATGAACATATCTCACCTGGTGGGATTTCCATGATCATGAGAACGGTGAGAAAATCAGTCTAAAACAACACAGCAGAAGTCAGTTGATCATCTCAAAGCAGCTAGAACCATAGTCACTAAGATGACCTTTGATAAGATTTGCAAATGGATGCAAAGGAAAAGGTGCTATAAAAAGGCAAAATGTTTAAAACAAGGGGGGTTGGTGTCAAGTTGGCCTGGCAAATGATTGCAGAAATTCAATATTGCCAACATCGCTCCATCGCAAATGTTATATAATTGGGAATGTATTAATCACAAGGAATGTCCTTACCACACTGGGTACTGAAGGCCATGTCACACAGGCACTATGTACATTTTGTGCATATTGCACAGATGAAAATTGGTCATACATGGTAAAAACATAAGTAAAGTGAAATTTTCACAGATGTAGCACCAATGAACCACATTAAAACCAATGAAGAAGTACGAAAAAAACATGCAAAGAACACGTAAATCAACGTGGAACATGAACCGTGCGCAATTATTGCGCTGTTTGTATGCAATTCATGAGTGATTTGTGCATCAGTGACGTAATTTTAAGGTGATATGTGTGCTGTATATGAGATCTAAAAGTATACATCAGTGGTACATGCGTGAAAAGTCTGTTAGACATACATGGAACAGTCATGAAAAGCCACAAAAATGCGTATGCGTCTCGCAAAAATCATGCATAGTTGTGTAAGATTTATGCAATAATTGCATGCAAACTATCTGAAATATGCATAAACTGTATAATTCTCAACCAACCCAAAATTTTGAACAGCTCAAAACTTAAATTCACGAAAAGACCAGTTGGGCAAAACCCTTGACAGACATCTGCGCACATTGACAATTGAAAAATGTAAGAAAACCATGAATTACATATACCGTGCATGTATCATGAAAGACGTGGAAAATACGCTAAATGTTCGTAGTGGCTGTGAGACACGCCCCTTGAGACTTATCCACAACAGCTGCTAGCCTCTAATGCACTGGATGGGGAAGGGGGCAGAGAATCACTGATGACCACCCATTCTCATGTGTTGTGTGATAGAATTTTATGTGTGTTTATGTTGAAAGATGTTTCTTAAATTTGGTGGCTGTTAATCACAGTTTTTCTAGCTTTTTTTGTTTTAGCCAAGACAGGCCAAAGATTTTAAGAAAGAAATAGGCCTTTGTGATTATTTTCTTTTTAGAAGAGATATGGTGTAATCATATAATGTTTTCACAGCGAACCTGGACCAGATCACTCTCTTTGACAGAAAGTATATAACAGTCTTTGACATAGAGTTACAGCTATTCCTCCTTTTTAAAGCAAGCTAAATAAAAGTTACAAAATAAGGAGTCTCTTTGCTGGTTTCTAAGTAATAGTTAATGGCTGGTGAAGTACGCATTATCAATTTTTAACGCACGCCGTGGAAGCCTGAACCGTCTGACGCGAAATGCGTTAAAAAGTGATTATGCATACTTCGAAGGCCATTAACCCGCTTATACCATGGTCACTTACAAAAGAAATAAATAGTAACCAGTTTTTAGTCCTTAATTCTTGTTTTTTCCCAATTTGGATCGGTTTTCTCACAAAAAGCAAACTATTTGTTACGTGGTGTGGCACTGCACCACGTAACAAATAGTCTGTGTCGCACCGCACCACCGCTGCAGTCAAGATTCGGTAATATATATATGATGATCTTTCCGATGGGTTTAATAAAGCATCAGTTCAGAGAGAAAGTTCACGTCTTACTGCTGTTTTTGCCAAGAGGATGAAGCTAAATGTTGTTTTAAATAAGCCGGCGCAGTGATACAAAACATTTAAGCTAGGTGACCGGAACTTCTATTTTCACCGTGCGGTTATCCTGTGGTATATCACTTTTTAATGCAGACCCAGCAGCCAATCAGAATCGAGGATTCACCCGGACCATGGTATAAATGTGGATTAACCACTCTCAAAGATTGCATTTTTGGATTTACGTGATCGGCCACGATCTTCCACAAACTTCCATTCGTTAATGCCCCCTCCTGGAAAACGGGGAGTAATACATAATTATGTATAATGCCTGTTTCACTTTTCTGCCTTTACCTGATACTTCTATAAATAACCCACTGTGCCACCTATCTCCAGTGGTCAGTCTAATTGCGTTAGCCATCATGTCTTGCTGCCTGATCAACCTAAAGTCGATTTAGTGTCTGCTTCCTCTTTTACACAAACCTTCCAACATTATTTCTATGCCTGCTGAAGGATGTCTGAGAGTTTCCACCTGCTGTGTGCAGCTCCCAACTTTTTCCTTTAGAATTAATACTCTGACCTTATCCAGAGTTGTCTATATTTTTCCTACAAAGATATTTTACTCACTGCAACAATGAGAGACCAGAAAGTATACACAGGAGCGCACTGGAATATTTGTATGAAAGACAAAAGAGAAAGTTTATACTTGCAGCAATTTAAATCTGATAAATCTCATGTTCTCTCAGATTTTTAGCAGTGTAACCACATTGACTATCTGTGATCTGTTACAACTTATGTTCCTGTTGCTTTTAGAATGTGAAGACATCTTAATCTCCATCACAAAAAATATAATAATATGATATATTCTTTTGTGATGTAATTTATCATGTCCCCCAGCCGAGACTTGAGCCGGGGGCCTTCTTGCTGTGAGGCAAGAGCGCTAACCACTGCGCCACCGTGCAGCTGGTAGGTCAAGTTGCCATGGCAACTCATCCTCTGAACATAACCTGGTCCGGAGCAGGTTTAGTTGAAGGTTAGTTTGTTTACTTAGAGGTGAAGCAGCATGCCATGTCCATTTGAAGATGATTTAGTGGATGAAGAGGCTCAGATAATAGTTTTTCCACCATGACAGGGTGATAAGACCATGAATGGGTGTTGGAAAAATAAACTGTTTTACTTTGATCTAACTTAATTATTTGCTTCGGTTAAGATACTGTAATTAAAAATCTTTTTTTTTGTTAAGTCAGTTTAAAAATAACACGTAGTTTTCAGACATTAATTTTGCTTTCATTGAAATTAATTCAATTAAGTAGGTGTAACTTTGGTGCTGCTGTTAGATCAGCACCGCAAGGGATTGTGGAATACCATTCCCTTTGCCTGTCTGGACGGATTTAAGTTTAAGTGTGGGTTTTTGACCAAATGTGTTTAGTTGCTTAGCTGTTTTACTGTGTTTCACCGTGTTTTGCCGAGTTATTTTGTCCTACTTTGATCAAGTCACTTCACCATGAGGGAGAGAGAGGGAGAGGATGATGAGTTTATATAGCACCCCTACAGTTGTAGAATATTTTGGCAATGTCGGCAAATTCCTAAATCAATTAACGCATTAAGTACATACTGTTTTGTTCTTTTTATTGTTATAAAAATGAGGATCTGCCGGCTCAAACTTAGACATATGAGAGTTCAAGAATTATAATTCATTACGATGGACAAAAGATTACTTGAATTGGAGTAATATGAGATTTAGTTAAATAAATATGTAAATTTGAGTTGTATAAACAACTATTGAGTTTTATAGACGTAAGAAGTTAGGTTGTATAAATTTAACTCAGTTACTTGTTACCAATAGAAGTAATTAATTTTTATTTTATTTTTTTTTTTTAACTTGTCCTGTCCAACAGCTGGGCAGACAGATGAAAGCTGAGGGCCTCTTGTGTTGGACAGATTTTACTTTAACAAGAGGGGTTATTAATCTTCAGACAAACCAAAGGTATGTCTGGATAAACCCCTTTTGTAATTGAGGCCAAACTTTATTAATTTCAGACATGTTTGAAGATCTTTGGTGTTGGACCGGACGGAAAAGGAAAGAGGGGAAGAAGAGAGAGGGACGTTAGAGAGAGGGGGGGAAGGAGGGTGATAGTAGGAGGGGAAGGGGGATAAGACCATGAAGCAGCATAAAGCAACAAGTTTACTGGTTGTTAATCACCATGGTAAGGCTCAAATGCAGTACAAAAAGGGCGGAGCCTGTCCACACACACACCCAAGTGTCAAACACACCTGCTAGCTGCAAAAATGTCCATCTGTCGACATGTACACAAAACAGATAGTGCTTACACGCATACTTATGCCTTAAAACCAACTAGTGTGAAACATTTCATTCATTCAGTCACGCAAACCGCCAGTGCAAAGGTGAGCCAACACCCGTGCTCAGGTGAGTGATCATGTTCTTCTAAAATGGATGGTGGAATGTGTGAAGGAGGGAGAGCGCCCAGCCATCCCCACCCCAAGACCCCCACCGCAGCAGCAGCGGCAGCCGGAATCCCCCCAACGCCACACGGGA
>JAUDJI010001431.1:0-10585 GCA_037389245.1 Oryzias sinensis
GACCACAGTGCATCCAGAGCAGCAAGGACCACACCTTTGTCAAAGCTTGCTGCACACGTGATTTAAGTGCTGTTGAAGGAACGCTTATTAATCCCCTTAAATGCAGCCTTGAACCTCATATTTACCATAGCTGACCTTTTCACCTTAGCCACAGGCTAGCTTCTAATGTAGGAAATTGGCTAATTTGTGAAATGGTAGAATTTGAGGGGTAAAGAGCACTTAGGGCTAATGCTGGCTCATCTGAATAAAACTGCCATGCTTAGGAGAGGGCAAGCACAGGGCAGCAGAGATGCCAATGTTGGTGAGGTGTACAAGAATGGGCTATCTCTGAGAAGGCTCTCCTTCTCACATCAATCGGACGCCTTTCACTGCTTCCATTAAATTGCCATTTGTTATCCTTGTGTGCTGTAGGGTTTTTCTCAATTACACCCATTTATGGTTTCTGGAGTAATTACATTAAGCTTGAGTTAGTTACCTGTAAGGTGTGTTCTACCATAAATTAATTTGGAAGTTTCTGTCTTACTTCCTTTCATTAGCTAGTAATGGGCTGCACTTGTTCTTTTGCCAGAAAACCAGAGGGCTGAATGAATTTGTAGGCGGGAGATTGTCCTCATAACGGAAAGTCGACTTCCCAGAGTTCAGAGCAATTTCAGTTGAAGCCAGGAGACAGAATATTATATGTGATTAATTAAGTCAATACCATGCAACCATATTGTCTTATACCCGAAAAGAAACTAAGCTTAGAAGTTCACCTGTAATTACATGTGAACAATGGATGCATATTTATCTCATATTTTCTGACACAGACTTATCAATATTCAAAAGACACACCACCTTTATTTTTTAATTGCAAAAAAATAAGCACAATCCTCTCAAAATGAACTACATTTAAAATAAATTCAAAGTTGCCCCGGGGCAAAACTAAAATATTTCCAGCTAACTTTAAAATGACTTATGACAACAAAAACGTTAAATGAATGCTTTGCTTTTTCACTAAACTATTTGCTAGAAAACGTCTTCATCTTCTAAAATGATTTAAAAAAAAATTTTGATAAGGGAGCTTCATAGTCTGATTTTAGGCAAGACAGGCAGCTTTATTTATATGATTAATGCACAAAGGAAGTAAAAGAAAATCATAGTCTTTTACAGAAGCAAATCAATTTTAAGAAGTGGTAAAACCGATAATAAAATCTATACACCTGCATATTTAATCTTTTAATACTGGAAATATTGCCAATGATATTTACATAACACACGCTCTTTAACCTCTTGTAACTTTTATACCATTTACACAATCATCGTGAATCAGCTGATGCTGACGAAGGGAAAACGCTGTGTTGCATATCATCTTTGCATCGAAATGCAACACATTATACATAAATCGTTACATCTGGGTCTCCAAGGTAAAGAGAAAGTTTCTCATCATATCGACCACAATACAGAAGTTAGAAACAATAACCGGCCTGTAAGAGGTACAGTTGTCCCTCATTTGTAAAGTAAGTACGTGCCAAAAATAACCGTGGTACAGTAGGTACTCACTACACTTTTCTCAGACAGACATTAACATCTTCACACTTTTTTGAAACACACTCAAAGTTCAAATCTTTGTAGAAAAAGAAGTCCAATCAGGATGCGGAACACAATTCGCTATAATAAAAACCCACGCACTGAAAAATATCTGCAAAACAGCGAGAATGTGAAAGGTGAACAGTGAAGGTGGTGCACCATGTCAAACAAAGGAACCAAAACAGAGCAAAGTAGTTGGAAATTTAAACTTGGAGCTAGTTTGAATACTTTAGGAATCTGGTTCTATTTGTGTGCAACGTTGCAGAGAAAACCAATTCGGCTGGTTCTGCCTAAAGGTTGTACCATCTGACTGTATTCTGCAAACCTTATGGGCCTGCTTGACTCATACTAGGAGAGCTGACAGTTATTTAGGCCTCACTTTAAAATCAGTTCTGTATTTAACTGGTTACAATTTGAGTACAGGAGTGATGTGGGCAGATTTCCTCATACTGGTTAACTGCTCTACAACTCCACGTGGATTTACAAATACTTAGGACTCCTTACAAGGTTATACAAGACAATATGTACAGAATTACACTGTTACTATTCCAGAAAACGAATCTATTCATATAGCTTCTTCTGTCTCCTCTATGCAATTTGTGTATTGAATGTTTCACTATCTCTGTTATCTACAGCATATTTAGTCAGTCTCTCATTTGCTCTCGCCGTTTAGGCTAACAGCTTCTTCTTTCTGTTTATGGATGGCCCCTCAGAGCTAAATTAATAGAAGAGGCTTTGGGGACCAGGGAAGAATGTCATAAGCAAGACTGTAATGCTCATTTGCAATGTAGAGGCTAATTACCAATTTGACACTCTCCAATCTTGTTTCATAAAACCTTCACTGCTCAACATCTTTTGTGTTTTGGTGCCTGCAAGCAATGTATGACTTTTATACAACAGAGGATGTTGTGCTTCTGTCATAACTTCATGTGCTTAAGATATTGAGCTCTTATATTTGGCTCACATAGGCCCACATTTAATATTCAGTCATGTCAGAATCTTGTTATGACTGCCTTCAGCTTTGACGGTACAATTTGGAGGAAAATTTATACTCATGAGAAGGGAAGAAGGATTATTAAATTGACTAAAAGCTAAGGAGAAACATGTCACTCAAAATGCATGATAATTGGAGGTAATTTAGTAAATTTCCTTTTAACTTGATTTTGAGGTTAAATAAGTTGTTTGTAAGCTTTAATATAATTAGATTTGTTACCACATGTGTTTGTCCAAATCATTTTCTCATGAATTTTAGAAAGGTTTTAGCGGAAATTTGATTTTCTTTAGGACACCATACAATTGGTATGCAATAGAAAATGTGCCTGGATAGCATTAGTATTGACTATTTCCTTTTATGTACTTTTCATCTCTGAATAAACATGCTATTCATCCTAAAGCAAACCAACAAAGTCTGCAGATTTAAAAACCTTTGAGACTCCATTGATAAAAATCCAGCTACTACACATTTCAGGTGGGAGCCCTTTCAAATCTGCACAGCTAAACAAACAACTCATCTAACAAAACTTTTCTTAAGGCAGTTTGTCTGTATGTCAAAAAGATTCACTCAAAGTCATATGTATTTTTACTTTTCTATTGCAAAGCAAAACCTATTGTAAAACCTTTTTTTTGAATTCAGTATATAGCACACTGTAGATGGGGTAAAAATATCCCTTTGATTGGTAATGATAATGATTCAAGCTTGCTGAAGAAGGAAAAATGCAGCATTTATTAGGATCAATTTTCTTTTTTCATGCTTATTATTTAGATTTTAATTTGTCATCTTGTTGGCATTGTATCACATTTATCTTTACAGTTTGCTGTTAAGTAAACTGTCTCCTAGTCTCCTCAACAGACAGCCTATGCTGGAGATTTCACTGCACAGATTTTGTACAGCTCACTTAGCAAGCAGGATAGAAGACAATGTAGCAACATGTAACAGCTTCTAGCTTTTGATCCCAATATTTCCGTTGTAACGATAGATGTCACAGATGATCTATAGTTGAAGTCGAAAGAGGATGATGAGAGGTGATCTTTTAATCATGATTGTGCCATTTTTATCCAACCCCCCTCACCAAAAAAAAACAAAAAAACAAAAAAAACACAAAACGTTGTTTTCTAGGACATAGTCTCTGCAGAGCGGCAGTAGCTCAGGAGAAATTTGGCTCTCAGTTGCATGGGGGACTGTTGGTGAGGAGTAAGCCTGCACTCTTCGCTCCTCCCCCTGCAAAAGAGTGCAGACGCTTTTTTCCCTGCTCCTGCTGCTTCCTGCTTTATTTGCTTTTTAATCATTTAATTAATCATTTTTAATCATTTTACTTCTTCCACACATCCTGGAATATCAGACTGGTCATCCTTTTTTGTGACTTCCACCTATACAAATCAATATTTTTGACAAGCCAGCGACATGTCCGGAAGAGGAAGAAAAACAAACTCCCACTGTGAACGCTGTCGGATCTACCAACAAGAAATAAAAGAGCTACAAACAAGGATATTTACTTTGGAAACTGAAAATGGACTTCACAAGACCCTTCCAGTAACATCGGGTGGTAAGAAGCCTGCTCTTACCACAAACAAGAAGAATAACAGTGACATAGACCTGAGTGATGTTGTGTCCTTTCCAAAACTTTGTGCGGAGGAACTCTGTGTTAAGCCAAAGCGTAAAGATGACAGAACATCCGAAATAAAGCTCACAAACAGATTTTTACCCCTAACACAATGTGATATTGAAGAACACAGTGAAATTGGACCACAGAGAAGGAGTCATAATGTTGGCTACAAAGCACAGGCAGAAAGAAAATCTGTGCCAAACGTCAAGGTCAGAGATACGCTGCTGCTTGGAGATGGCGCTATCAGTGGAGTCAGCCACAGAAGAATGCAAACTTTATGTTGCCCAAGTTCTACTGTTCCAGTGATTACAGGACTCTTATCTAAAGTCTTGTACCAAGGAGTTAAACGAATAATCATCCATGTAGGTGCTGTTGATATCAAGGTTATTATAGTTAACGAAAACGAACGAAAAAACTAAAACTAGAACTGAAAAAATATTTTCGTTAACTGAAATAAAAATAAAAACGAGAGTTTTAAAAAAAACGAAAACTAACTAAAACTGTTTGTTGTGTGTATAAAACTAACTGAAACTAAATAATATTAACCCCAAAAAATACTTCGTTTTCGTCTTTGTTAATACATAAGTCTTTTGGGTTGAAATAAAGTCTATTTACTTCACCCTGCTAGTTTTACTGTGTATCTGAACTAGAGGGCTGCATTGGGATTGGGTCCCGCCGGGTCCCGCGGGACCCAACCCAAATCTCGCGGGATTGGGCGGTTTGGATTGTGCTGCGGGCGGGAGCGGGCGGCAGAAAAAAACCCCGCGGGATCAGTGCTGCCATGAATATCTCGTGAATATATAATAGCGGACTAAGGTAGGCTGAGCGGCTGTTGGATTCTTATGTACTGAAGCTCCGTGAAGGCACCAGGTAGAGACGCCCAATGGCCTCTGTCATCTAACCTGTTCTTGGGGGTGTGCAACGCCCCGCCCCGGCTCTTACTAAGAGCGCGCTTCAATCCGTCTGTCTGCGCGCGCACACACGCACATTTTTAACCGAACGGGATTTGTGAAAATATATTTAATAATTAAGTTGCAAATTACACAAAAGAGGAATGCATGAAAAGATGAGGCTGGAGGAGGGACATGAATCTCTTTGATAATATCAATAAAAATACGTGTTTTTTTTCCTGCGGGACGGGAGACGATACAAAATCAATGCATCTCTATACTGTGCGGGACTAAATTCTATGAGTTTTGCGGGTGCGGGCGGGAGTGGACATACATATTGCGGGTGCGGGCGGGAGTGTAACGCATACGTTGTGGGAGAGGGCGGGATTGGTCAGAAATCCAGCGGGCGGGAGCGGGATGAAGAAAATAGTCCCGCGCAGGGCTTTAATCTGAACCTTACGGCATCACGTAGTCTGTGACGTCACATGATGTCTGTCAGACACTGCCGGCTAGCGTTGTCAAAGACATTTACATGAGCGTGATGGCTGCATTAAAAGTTGGGAGAAAGCGGGAGAGTCCTATTTGGGACTTTTTTGAATATAACAGCGTCGAAAACTAAAGTAAGTGCCTTGTAGTCGAAGCAGGAGACAACATTTGTGGAACGCTCCTCAAAGGGAAAAACCCTACGAATCTAAAAGTACATTTAAAAAGTGCACACAAAAACGCAAATCAACAAAACCTAGACAGGCTAGCCTGTCGCCCGGCCTCCCCAGAAAAAGAAGCAAGAGCAGATAACGTAATGCTGTTATCGGCTGTTGTATTTTAATTTAAGGATAGTTGTCCTTGTGTCCTCTGAATACTAAGTGTTTCAAAATGTATCTTTGATTGAGTTTTTATCATACAATACTTTGTTGTGGTTCAGTGGGCGTGCCTCCGCAGTGACTACTCCTCACCTGCTCCTCATCANTTGTGTCCGCGCTTGGATTCTGCAAAGCTCCTCCGGTTTTCACAACATACTTATTCTGGTGATTTTGAATCATGCACCTGAGAAATATCCTAATTTACAAAAAAAAAGAAAAAACTAAAACTAACACTAAAACTAATAAAAACTAAACTAAAACGAAGCAATTTCAAAAAATAAAAGCTAATAAAAACTAGTAAGCAGCCTCTAAAAACTAATTAAAACTAAATAAATTTAAAAACAAAAATTCAAAACGAAATAAAAACTAAAACTAATAAAAAATCCGAAACTATTATAACCTTGGTTGATATCAGAAAAGAACAGTCCGAACGTTTGAAAAAGGACTTCATGAAGTTATTTGAAGAGATCGACAAAGTAGAGGTTGAAGCATTCATCAGCGGACCTCTTCCTAACATCGATGGGGTGTCACTCAAGTTCAGCCGTCTGTTTCAGCTGAACAATTGGCTCTCCAGAGAGTGTGCTTCCAGAGGATTGCATTACATTGAGAACTTCAATACATTCTGGAAGCGAAAGGACCTATTCATGGGAAGAGGCCCACACCTGAACAGAGGTGGAGCAAGAGAGTTAGTGAAGAACCTCCTCCACGCTCTGGGGCATAGAGGCCAAGGCCCTGAAAAGGCAGTAAGGAAGGACCGAGCCAGTGTCCCAGGAACCACAGCACAACGGCAACAACAACTACCTCCACCAACACCGGTCAATGACTTGGATCCGGCAGCACCAGCACCACAACCACCTCCATCTAAGGACTCAGCTCCACCAGCATTACAGCAACCACCTCCATCTAAGGACTCAGCTCCACCAGCATTACAGCAACCACCTCCATCTAAGGACTCACCTGCACCAGCACCACAACAACTACCGCCAGCTAAGGACCCAGCTGCAGAACCACAACAACAACCACCAGATTTGGCCCCAGAAATTCCACCATCTGACCAGCTGTGGGCGCCCCCTGCTACATCTACTCCCAGTGAAGACTCACTTTCCTTTTCGTCCCCCCCACTTTCACCCATGGCCCTACCTAGCCATTTTGATAGCCTCATTAAGTCAGGAATTAAGATGGCTCCCCTAACACCTGTGAGCCTCACACCACACAGGAGCTCTCCTACCCCTCCAGCGCCCCCTCCTCATCCTTCACTCAAAGTCCCTCCAACACGGCCTTCATCCAAACCCCCTCCAACACGCCCCCTCCGTCGTTCACCCAAATCCCGTCCAGCTCCCGCTCCTCCTGGTCCATCACCCAAACTACCCTCAACTCAACCTCTCCTGCGCGCCTCTAGAGGTGCTATTCCCCGGAGCTAGGATGAAACGGGCCCCCAGTGTCCTAGGAAAGGTTATGTCAAACTGGGGCCCTGTGATGAACAGCTTCCTTCTGGTGCTATACCTGTAGTTGCACCACGTAGAATGCAAAAAAGGGCAGTTAGACTGTCCAATCAAAGAAATCTAGTTCACATCCCTTGCAAGAAGGTTTTGACCAGTCCCAAGGAAACTAATCTCAAACTTGCTGCACTCAATGTCAGATCTTTATGCAACAAATCATTTTTAATCAATAATCTTATCTCTTCTTTTAATCTTGATTTTATGTTTTTAACTGAAACATGGCTTGACAAAAACACAGGAAACATAGTTCTACTATGTTCTACTTCTAGTTCTAATCAACTCCCCCCAACTACAAACATGAATCGGAAATACGAGAAAATAAAAAGGGTGGAGGCGTTTCTGCACTGTTTAGAGATAATATTGCAACCCGCAGACTATCATTTGGTGTGTTTTCATCATTTGAGTATGTGTCCTTTAAGATTGAGCTAAAACAAACTCCTCCCTTACTCTGCATAGTCATGTACAAACCTCCTCAACACAGCCAAAGTTTTATTGATGATTTCACTGAAATGCTCTCAGTTGTGTGCACAGACTTTGATGGTCTAGTCATTACAGGTGATTTTAATGTTCATGTTGATAATGTCAATGACAGAAATGCAAAAGAGCTCAATGCTGTCCTTGAAACCTTTGGTCTAATTCAGCATGTGAGTTGCCCCACCCACAGCAGAGGGCACACTCTGGACCTGCTCATCACAAGGGGGGTTACTATTTACAATGTCAGTGTGGTTGATGTCGCCCTCTCTGATCATTTCTGTGTATTCTTTGACCTGTCTGTTGCTCCCAAACCACCGCCTGGCCCTGCAGTTGTCCAAAGGAGACAAATAAATGAGAACACTAGGGCACAGTTTGTAGAAATGATAAACCCTGAAAACGTCTCTGGTGCCAATGTTGATGAAATGCTGAATTCTGTTACTTCTAGCATCTTGAATGTTCTGGATGCCATTGCCCCTATGAAAGTTCAATTGAGAAAACATAGACAGAAAGCTCCCTGGAGGAATGATGATCGAGTCAAGGCACAGAAACAACAGTGCCGCAGAGCCGAGCGAAAGTGGCGCAAGTCAAAACTCCAGGTTCATTATGGAATATATAAGGCGGAGTTGTACGCTTACAACCAGATCTTATGCAGAACAAGGGAAAGGTACTTCTCTGAAATAATTGGAAGTTGCAGCAGCAACTCTCGTATCCTGTTCACAACAGTTAACAGATTAACTAACCCTCCAACCCAGCTACCAATAGAATTGGTTTGTACACCTAAATGTAATGAGTTTGCTGTATTTTTCAATGACAAGGTTCAGGGCATTAAAAAAGCCATCAACTCCACAACACATATAACTATCGAACGGCCACCTACTCACTCTAAGCTGACTCACTTTATACCTGTCAGTGACCAAACTGTCCAAGAGACCATCACCCGTCTGAGCTTGTCTACATGCTGCCTTGATGTGTTACCCACTAGATTTCTAAAGTCTGTCTTGAACAGTGTGTTGCCATCAATTACTCAAATAGTTAACATGTCTCTTCAATCTGGAATATTTCCAGAGGCCTTAAAAACTGCAGTCATTAAACCCCTCCTGAAAAAGAGCGGTCTTGATCCCACTGTACTGAATAATTACAGACCTATCTCTAATCTGCCATTTTTAGGAAAAGTCCTTGAAAAAGTTGTCTACCAACAGCTCACTGACTTTCTCTTATTAAACAATTCGTTTGATGTTTTCCAGTCAGGTTTTAGACCCCATCATAGCACAGAAACTGCTCTTATCAAGGTAACCAATGACATCCGCCTGAACACTGATGATGGAAAAGTCTCTGTCTTAATCCTGCTAGACCTGAGCGCTGCCTTTGATACTGTTGATCATGAGATCCTTTTGCACAGACTCCAAGACTGGGTTGGCATCTCTGGATCTGCCCTAAGTTGGCTCAAGTCTTATCTAGAAGACAGGAAATATTTTGTTGAAATTGGGAGTTGTGTCTCAGACTACATGGGCTTGAATTGTGGTGTGCCCCAGGGATCGATCCTGGGACCCCTTCTGTTCAACCTCTACATGCTGCCACTAGGGCAGTTAATACGCAGTAATAACATATCTTATCACAACTATGCAGATGATACTCAGATCTATGTGTCACTGACAACAGGTGAATATGGGCCGGTGGATTCTCTCAACCACTGCCTCCAACAGATCAGCGCGTGGATGCAGAACAACTTTCTCCAGCTAAACTCAGACAAGACCGAAGTTATTATTTTTGGCCCACAGAAACAGAGAGAAAGTGTCAGCAGCTACCTTCATTCTCTGTCTCTTAAACCCTCAAATCAAGTCAGAAATCTAGGGGTAATCATGGACTCTGACCTGAACTTTAACAGCCATATCAAGTCAGTAACATCAGCGGCATTTTACCACCTGAAAAACATTGCCAAAATCAAAAACATAATCTCAAAGCGAGACCTGGAGATACTTATCCATGCATTTGTCTCCAGTAGGTTAGACTACTGTAACGGCCTGCTCACCGGCCTGTCCAAACGAGCTGTAAAACAGCTTCAGTACATCCAGAATGCTGCTGCTCGAGTCCTGACCAGAACCAGGAAGTATGATCACATTAGTCCTGTGCTCAGGTCTCTGCACTGGCTCCCTGTACCTCAAAGAATAGACTTCAAAGCAGCTCTGCTTGTGTACAAGTCTCTCCATGGCCACGCACCCAAGTACATATCTGACATGTTAGTGCCATATGAACCATCTCGTACTCTGAGGACCTCAGGGACCGGCCTCCTGTTGATTCCCAGAGTCAGAACTAAACAAGGGGAATCAGCGTTTCAATATTCTGCAGCTAAAATCTGGAACAGCCTCCCTGAAGGCGTAAGACAGGCCTCTTCTGTGTTCATGTTCAAATCTAGACTTAAAACATTTCTGTTTAGCCGTGTATATGACTGAAAGGTCCTATCTGCACTTTTCTTTCCTTCCTTTCTTTTTAAATCTTTTTGTTCCTTTTCTTTTAAAGTAAATTTTATGTTGATTATTTCTATGATGTATTGTGATTTTAATGCATTTTTCTGTTTTGTGAAGCACCTTGAATTACTTTGTGTACGAATTGTGCTATACAAATAAACTTTCCTTGCCTTGCCTTGCCTATTTCCCATCATCACTTTGTGAGTACACACTCCCGCAAGCTCACAG
>JAUDJI010001432.1:0-10581 GCA_037389245.1 Oryzias sinensis
CAGGGGTGGCGAACAAGTTTGACACCAAGAGCCGAATTTTTTCACTGTGAGAGTCAAAGAGCCACACCACACACTGACCTGCCAAGACGTACACACACACACGCAATTAAAGCTGTATTATTGTCCATAACACACTCCTCTCCCTACAACAGAACAGCAAGTATTGTACTTGTGTTTATTTCAAGGAAAGTGTCCACCCTCAATACACACATCAATGCAGCTTAGCCAGAGTTAACACAGCAACTACCCTAGAGGTCAGATACCCCCTCCACACACACAGGCACCTCTCTCTCATTTCATACACACACTCTCTCTCTCTCTCTCTCTCTTCATCTCACTCTTTTCTCTGCCTCTCTCTGACACACAACTACTCAGTGACGGGCAGTGAGGTTGATGCTGGTGAGAATGTGACTCCTCTGAAGTCAGATTTATGATGATAAAACTGAATATTTCATTGTTTATCCAACAGCATTTAACTGGTAATTCTTTGTGTCTCAACATTCCTCTTTCAATGATACTTAAACCAACAAATACACAAACATCTGGACAGAGCATCCTTCTGGTGTCTGAGTCATTCATATTCACAATAAACACATTAAATACAATACATTTCAGTTGTGTGCAACTTAAATTAATTTTGACCTTCATTAGAATATCTTGCTTTTATGTTGTCTATTCAAAATTGTATGACTGACATGTGCATCAAAAGCAAATAATTTCTTAAATATTAATACATTGCCATGAATCAGTTTAAACTAAGGAGTAATATTCCAACAAGTGCTGAGTTACAATTTAACTGACTGCGTCAGTCACGTCATGTCCCTCATGCTCACATTAGGAACCCGGTAACTTCGATACACATCAGCCAAACGGCATGCAAGTCAACTCTGCTAACAGCTACCTGGCTCATGGTTTTACACTGAAAATCCCCCCCCCCTTCCCATAATCCTTAGGGGCTGAAGGCGGGGCTAAGCCCCAGGCCAGTTGATCAGCTCCTTTACGTGAGTGTCGGTCAGAACGGACCGATGTCTGTTCTCCAAATTATAACAGGGCCTTCTTTCAAAGAGATTTCTGCTCATTTATCTCCGGTTCTCTCGCTGCCTCATCTGTGACAAGCGGGGATCTCATCAGTCAGTCTCTGCATTAAAGGATCCATGAGAAAAGTGATCTGCGGTCGTTTCTGTCCAGTTGCGCAAGCAGCGTCACGTTCTGCGCTTCATTCATTCTGATTGCAGCTTTCTGCTGTGAGCTCTGCAAAGAAGGAAAGTGGGTTGCCGTTTTGAATGAGCACTTTGAAAAGCTTCAACTTGTTAATAAAGGAGACAATTGTGTCAGATGATCAGGAAGTTTTTCATTTTCTCCGGGATACTGCCATGACCAATGTTCCTGCTTCTAAAAGCTCATAATGATAAACATCGTGACGCCATTCTGTTCAGTAAAAAGTAAGAATCTTCCCGTTCTTCCAGAAACATCCCGTGTTTATCTGTATACTCTGAATTTCACCATTTTGACCATGAGGGTAACGGTCTGCACACACATCAAATCTTTATCTATGTGTTCAAGCATTGGGCGTAACCCGCGCAAATGATTGGCGGTCACGTATGTTTCGGGAGCAGAATCAAACACACACACACTGCCAAATTACTTTTATTATTAATTATTTATTTATAATATCCTCTGATGGTTTTAGTGTGGTTTAAGAGGGAAAAAATTATGAAATGAGGCACAGGATATGGAAAATATGACGAGACGCAAAGAGCCGCACGCTCATTGTCCAAGAGCCGCATGCGGCTCGAGAGCCGCGTGTTCGCCACCCCTGAATTAGAGCATTACATCCACACAAATCACCAGGCCCTGATGGTCTGCCAAGTGAGTTTTATTCCGCTTTTGCTGGAAAATTGGCCCCTTTGATGACCACTATGTTTGCAGACTCTCTCTCCAAAGGTACTCTTCCTAATAGTTTGAACCAAGGAAGTATAACTTCACTCCCTATAAAAGGATAAAAACCTACTAGAGTGCAGGTCATACAGGCCAATTTCACTCTAGAACACTGACTATAAAATCCTGGCTAAAGTCCTTGCCTGTCGGCTCGAAACTGTCCTGCCTAGTCTTGTCTCTAGTGACCAATCTGGTTTTGTTAAGGATTGTTGGTCATTTTTTAGTGTTAGACGGCTACATAATATTTTATACACTCCTAGTGTGACCGAATCTGAATACCTTCTTTCCATGGATGCTGAGAAAGCTTTTGATTGGATTGAATGGAAATATCTTTTTGAGGACAACAATACAAAACAATAAGGAAAAATAAGGAAAAATAATTACACTCGTGGCATTTCAAGATGGGGTACAGAACATAAGTTAGTCCTTTATGCGGAGGACCTCCTGCTGTTTATATCTAAGGCTAAAGACGCTATCCCTCATATTTTGGAACTTCTTGGTAAGTTTGAAACTATTTCCGGTTACAAAATAAATCTGCAGAAAAGTGAGCTATTGCCACTTAGCATCTCTGTTGGACCGCCGTGGGTGGAGATGGAGAAACTTTCTGCTGGACCTGGTCTGTTACCATCGGTCGTTGGTGCAACACTTCCCCTGGCTATACCTCTGACTATTGATAATCCTGTAGTACATAACTCGATTAAAATCTGCCATCAATTCGAGTAGCATTTTGGTTACTTAGGGATGAGCCTGCAAGTTCCAATAGCATCCAATAAATTTTTCCAACCTTCATTGTTGGATGCTGCATTTCAGAGGTGGCGGCGACAAGGTTTGAAGACCTTTAACGACTTATCTTCTGATGATCAATTTGCTTCTTTTCAGCAACTGGTGGAAAAATATATACAAATATAGCTCAGATTTTTTTAGATGCTTACAGGTGCGTCATCTCATTATGACCTCCATCACAGGGTTCCCTATTAAACCTCCTCAAATTACTCTGGATAACATTTTGATCTTCAATCCAACCTGGAAGAAGTCCATATCTAAATTGCTTAACATGATCTCAGCCATAGAGTCTCCCTCGATGATAACCATTAAAACATCTTGGGAGCAGGATCTTAGTGAAACCATTTGTGAAACAGACTGGGTTAATATTGTAAGGAACATCAACTCATCCTCAATGTGTGCAAAACACTGTCTACTGCAGTTTAAGATTGTGCATCGTGCTCACCTCTGTAAAGCCAGATTAGCCCAAATGTATCCACAAATTGATCCACTGTGTAACAGATGCAAATCAGCAGAGGCCACACTAATCCACACTTTTTGGCACTGCCCCAAAATACAGTGCTTTTGGGGGAAATATTAGTGAGGCACTTAGCTTCATCTTGGGAGTCAAACTAACTTTAAACCCACTAGTTTTTTTGTCTGGAATAAACAGCGGGGCCCCGACATTGCCTGCAGGTGGTCAGAGGATCATTACTTTTTCAACTTTACTAGCTCGACGCCTCATTCTTCTTAAGTGGAAGGATGCTGTCCCACCCACTTTATCACATTGGATTCGAGATGTGCTTTACCATCTTAAACTTGAAAAAAAAAAAAAGATTTAGTGTGAGACAATCGGAGCACAAATTTTATAAGGTATGGAGACCATTTCTCAACTTTTTTAGTCTACCATCTACAAGTGTGACAGAATGATGCCCCTTTTTTATTACTCTCTTTTTTTCTTCTACTTTTCTTTGTATGTATTAATATATTAGCACTTTACTTATTGCTTTTTTTTTATATATATGCTATTTCACATACTGTGAATGATTTTACATATTCGTGTTTCTCTCTGCTTATAACTTGTAACATTTTATTTCCATATATTTTCTTTACTAAAATTGATATCGATCAATATGTCATTAACAGCAGCAGGGGGTGGGGGACTGGGTTTTGAATTTGTTTCTACTATGTTTTAAAACTGAAAACTTAATAAATATATAAAACACTAACAAAATGATCCTGATGCTGCTGAGGTTCTTATGGAAGTGAAGCAAATCTCAGCAGAGATGCAGTTTTTCTAAACTGAAATCACTGACATTAACCAGCCTGAACATTCATGGAGCTGAACTGGACACAGAAAAACCTCCCTGTTGTGTTTTCAACCGCCAATGAGGAGCAGTTTGATGAAGATGAAGCTGCACTGGAGGAAGAATCAGTCCAGAAAAGATGGAGAACTAAGCAGTTTTTCACTGATGTGTTCAGGGGCTGTACTGTGGCGCAGTGGTTAACGCTCTTGCCTCACAGCAAGATGGCCCTGGTTCAAGTCCCGGCTGGGGGACACGAAAAACACAACATCAATGGGGGACCTTTCTGTGTTGAGTTTGCATGTTCTCCACATGTATGCGTGGGTTTTCTCCGGGATCTCCGGCTTCCTCCCACCGTCCAAAAACATGCTTCATAGGTTGATTGGCAACTTTAAATTGTCCATAGGTGTGAGTGTGAGAGTGAATGGATGTGTGATTGAGGATATTCTACCCTGAGACAGACTGGCGACCAGTCCAGGGTATCCCTTGCCTATGCCCAAGTGGCCGGGATAGGCTCCGACAACCCGGTAACCCCCGTGAAAGGGAAAAACGGTAAAGAAGATGAATGTGTTCAGGTTTGAATCTTTTCTGTCTGCAGATCCATGAGCAGGACCCTGTCTTTGGGTTTTAGCTTGAAATGTAGTTTTGGAAATAGAATCTGTCTGAATGTCTGGAATTGGAGACATGGAGACATCAAAGAGGTTTAGATGGGATTTTGGGTTTGACAGAGAAATCTGCTGAAAAGAACTGAACTACAAACTTATAACCACAGACGACAAAACAGATTGTACTTTTTTTATCTGCTAACAATTTTCTCTTTGATCTGTTAAGGTTTCCTGTTTGTCGTTAGCTGGAGGGACTAACTAAGATCGTGTGATTAGAAGAATGTTGTCGGCTGCACTGACCAACAATGTCTTCTGTCTTTTTAACTGGAAGGGACAGAAGAGACTCTTCCAGGACACGCTGTTGATGGACTGCATGTTTGGAGAGCTTGAAGCTCAAGATAGAACCGTTGTTGAAGTGAACATACAGATAGTGTGGAGATGAAGATCAGAGTCACACTGACCTGCTGACATCTGAGAGCTGTCCACACTTTGGACATGACTTCTGTCCCTCCTCTTCCTCTGATCTCTGTTCTGTGGGTCTGTCTCTTCATCTGTAGTTGATGTTGATTCTTCATGTTGGTTTCCTTCTTCATCCTGACTATCAGTTACATTAAAGCTCTGCTGATTGTTTAGATCTGCTTCACTGTTCTCATCTTCCTCATAAGTAGGAATCTCCATCAAGGTATCAGTCTCCTGTTTCAGATCAAGCTGATCTTCATCCGGACTGATGAAAAGTTCCCCTGGTTCCTCTTTAATCTGTGGATGTTCTGGTTCCTCCTGTTCCTCTTTAATCTGTGGAGGTTCTGGTTCCTCCTGTTCCACTCTGAAGTTCCTCTGCTGGTTGCAGAGATCTTCCTCTTCAGTCATCCAATGCTGGGGGAGAACTGCAGGGACACAAACACAACAAGGAGCCTTTAATACGTTTCCAGGACTTTGAGTTTTTTTTCCCAAGCATCAATAAACTCTGTGATCATTGGAGAAAATGTATGAAGAGTCTGGAGGACCAGAAGAGACAAATTGAAATGAATTTTACCGCAGAGGTGGATAGTAACACATTACATTTACTTAAGTAACTTTTTTGTATACTTGTGAGAGTAAGACAAGGCAATTTTATATGTATAGCACAATTCATACACAAAGTAAAACAGGAAAATGATTGGTTTATCGCCCAAGGACTAACTTACAAGTTACTCCTTGAGTAAGTTACTCCTTGAAGGAGTAAGTTAGTGTAGAACCGCCAATGAGTGCCAAGCGGGTCACCAAATGGAAAAGCATGAAGCTCAAAGGGCTTCTCTCGCTTGCTGAAGGTGACAAACCTACCTATGTGGTGTAGCTGAAGCTGCGGGTTCCAGCTGCTATCCAGCAGTCTGCGCTGACGACAGAGCTCCTCCTCGTTCTGGACGATGGTTCCTTCAGCAGCAGAAAGTTGTTCTCTGACAGAACCTTCCTGAGGTTCTGAAGACATGGTTCCTGCTCCGATCTTCAGCTCCAACTCCCACAAACACCGCCGTCCTCTTCACTGCAGCTCCGATCGATCATCTGCTAGTCTCACAATCACAGCAATCCACGTTGTCTTTCCGTTCAACACTTCTTCACTCATTTACGACACTTTGGAAAATGCTGAGAGTTCCACACGAACCACGTATCGTCCTTTCTGTCCAAAAACCTCACAAACGTCCCAAGAAAACACCACCGACCTCTCAACACAAGCTAACGCTGCTAGCCTGCTAACAAGCTAACGCTGCTAGTGCCCCCTCGTGCTGTTTACTTCCGGGTCACGTGCAAAACTCTATTGAAAAATAAATAACTGCTTAACTGAACCTCAATGGTCCAAAAAGCTTCCAGTATTTTTAAACAGTTTTATTTAGGAGATAATAAAGAAAATAAAAACAAAATTGAAAAAAAAATGTGTAGAGGAAACGTTTTGAGAACTGTTATGACGTCATCACACTGTGTCTCATTCCATTTTTTACTTTATTGTTCAAAACAAATAGAACAAATATATATGACAGGAACAATAGTCATAACAACGAGAACGTCAGGGGGTGGTACATGAATTAAAAAAGAAAATTACAGAAACAGATTGATAGGCATTGAAAATGTTCAAAGACAGACAGTTTTCATAAATATGTATGGCCTTTTTGTTTAAGCTATTAGAGACAGTATATAGATAAGATTCTAATTCTTTAATCATTACAGGGGAAAGAAGTTGTGATAAGGAAAACTTTGATTTTTGAATATGAAATTTAACAAATATTATAATTAGATTAATTGCCAATTTTACGTTTGATCTTATATTTTTTTCGTGAAGGCCAAATATGATATGTTCAAATTTCATCTGAAATTGTCAATCTAATTTATAATTTATAAAACGTGCACATTCTTTCCAAAAATTTTTAGTAGTATTGCAGTTCCAAAACAGGTGACTGATTGTTTCTGGGTGTTCTTTACAAAAGGTACAGTTGGAGTCAATAGTCTTCTTATATCTGAGCATTTATTGATTAGTGGGATAGATTCTATGTAGGAGTTTGTAGGAGACGTCTCTCATCTTGTTATTAATTAATAATTTCTGATGCAGGGTCCAAACATTTTTCCAGGGCAGGTCAGGAATAAATTTTGTCCAATAAAAAACAGCAGCAGGAACAGAAATAACATTTTGCTAAAATATGGCACGTATGATCTTGTTGTTTTTTTGGGCACAGTTGAAACAAGATTTTCCAATAGTGGTGTCACTTAGAGATATGAAGGACATACTTGCATCAAGTACAGTATTTTTAAAGAGTTCACAGATTTCATTAGTGACAGCATCAAAAACAATGGCATACTCTTTAGGAGGAACAGCAAGGTTGTATTTAAGGTTAAATTCTTCATATCTAAGTAATTGACCATTGTGGTTAAAGAGCTGAACCACCAGTAGGATATTATTGTCAAACCAATTATTGTAAAATAAAGATTTGTTCTTGTAAGGGATATATCTGTTATTCCAAATAAAAAACTTATGAGGGGAAAATTGTGTTTATAGATAAGTTCCCATGAAAGAAGAGTTTGTCTGTGAAAAGCAGAAAGTTTCACTGGGATTTTGTCGATATTATAATGACAAAGCAGAAGAAAATGGAGACCACCTACTTTAGCAAAAATGTGATGAGGGAAAATATTCCAAATGGAGAGTGGAATTTTTAAATAATAAAAATAATTATTTATTTCTTTGAAGCTTATTTCCTGAGAGTTGAAAAGTTACAACATTTTCTGCCAGAATTGATCCAAATTGTTTGGATTTGGTTGTTTTTTTTTCTACATTTGACCAAACCCAAAGTGGGAGGAGTCATCTTTCTGCAGTTCCTCTGAATCATAGACAGAAGTTGCAGATGTTCCACTAGAACAGTGTTTTCTTCTTCTGTGGATGTTCTAGTGTTCTGAGCACATTGGTAAAGTCTGCTGCATTTTCTGTCAGCTTCCATTTTCAGCATTTGGATCCTCAAAGTTCAGGAAGAAACCGGAATCCAAACTGCTTCCAGTTTCCATGTTTGGGATCTTCTGGACCTGTTGAAGGACACAGATTCTTTCCACATCATGAAGCTGTTCTTCTGAAGCCAAACGGCCCACAGTTCTATGCTGATGATGCTCTTCTTCACCAACAGCCTCTCAGATCACAGATGCTGCAGTTTGCTTGGTTTGCTGGAACGCAGCAGCGCTGCCACGCCCACCTGAAAGAGCCTCAGAGCTTCTCCAGCTGATGTCTTCAACACTGGGACTCCATCCCTTCTTCCATTCATCTTTCTGTCCGTTTGCTTTGAGGCCCAGATCCTCACCTGCTGCTGGCTTTGGTTCAGCAGCTGCTGACTGGAACGCTGAAGCTCAGAGCGTCCGGCGCTTTGATCTTCTGCACATTCAAGTGTGGAACAGATGCAGAGAAAAGCTCCAAAGTTCTCAGAGGAGCATTGATTCAGCAGATCTTTAGTTTCTGGAGACGACTTCAATGGAAGAATGAAAACCACATGGATTCAAGCTGAAACTCTGTCAGAGTCAATAAAGTTTTTTCAAAGATGAAGTTCTTGAAGGACAAAGCTCTCCTTCACTGTCAACACACACAGATGATCAGAACAGTTCCACATGTGTCTGCGTGTTCTGGGAAGTTCTCCGGTTCCTGGGTTCCTCTGATCACGGGTCCAGCAGCGTGTTTCAGGAACACGGATGATCCAGAACATGGGATCAGACTGAAGTCAGCAGCTTTCAGCTCCTTTTGGGCTTCAAGCCCAGAGAGAAGACAGAAATGTGAGGAAGGCAGAGAACATGAAGGGTTCCTGACAGGAAAGAGAAGTTGGAGCCAGAAAGACTAGAACCGGATCAGGACCAACTCTGGACAGTCCTTTTAGTGGTGGAGCACAGACAGAAGCAGCATCATGTTTGTCACAGAGACGTGAGCTTTGAGGAGCCACTCTGCAGCTTGACCCTCTCAGATGTCAGCAGCTGTTTGTGTCCTCAGATCCAGTCAGACACCAACATGTTCCTCAGAGAACAGCATGTCAGCACACACTGCACACGCTTGGATCCATGCAGACGTGTTGGAAGCCAGAGCTTCAGGCCGGCCTTCAGTGGATCTGTCCGTTCATGCTGAATGGGAGCATGTAGAGTGGGGGTGGATCTGCTCTGTTCTTCCTGAAGTCCAGGATGATCTCCTTGGTCTTGGTGGTGTTCAGGATGAGGTTGTTAGCCTGACACCACCTGAACAGTTTCAGGACTTTGTCTCTGTGGGCCGTCTCGTCGTCCCCAGAGATCAGCCCCACCACAGTAGTGTCGTCTGCAAACTTCACTATGGTGTTGCTGGTGTGGGCTGGTCTGCAGTCTGCTGTGGACAGCATGTCCGTCACTGAGGAGTGACGTCACTGAACACCGTCACTGTCTGGACCTCTTTCTGGGTCCTAGTGCCCTAAAGGTTCCAGCTCCTGGTTCCACAAGAAAAAAGTCCATTCTAGAGGCCACTCTGACGTCATCATCATCAAAGACAGCGTTACCTAGCAACCATACCAAGACCATAGCAGCTATAGAGGGAAACACAACAAACCATCAACGGCGGTTAAAGCAGTCAGACGTTTGTTCTGCAGCTCAGCAAAAATCTCTGCTTTAGGTTTTGGGGAGAAAAACAAAGGAAAACACACGGAGAAGGATTCTGCAAAGGAAATCCCAAGTTCTATTGGTAAGTCAGCGTCCTGGAAACATGCTTTGTTGGTTCTGAAGTGGCATGAATGCAGACTTAGATTGGTTTGTTTCCTTGGATTCTTCAGATGGATTCAAGCTGTAAATGTTGTCAGCATAAAGCAAGTTTGGACTAAACTAAAGCAGAAAGTGGCTTTGAAGATGGTCAGGAGAAATGAGGGCTTTTTTCAGGAATTCTGGGAAGAGGAGGACTTCTCCAAACAACCAGAATCTAGGAGGAGGTTTTTTCAGCATTGAGATCAGGATTTAGCATGAGCTTCAATCCCATTTTGGTTCAATCCAAATGTTTACCGTCATATTCAGGAGTTCAACTCTGAAAGCCACCATGACATCATAGACATTAAAGACCCTGTTACCTAGCAACCAAACACAACAAACTGTAGACTATTCAAACTGGACATTTTGGGGCAACAATTCTTTTCTAACTCAAGTTTTTATGAAAAATCCAAATGATGGAAACAGATTGTGTAAAGGAAATGAGGATCTATTGGTGAGTCACAGTCCTGGAAACATGAGTTGTGCTCTGATGAAGACGCCTGATCCAAATGTGGATTTTTGAAATGTTCTTCATGAGATTCAAACTGATTGAAGCTTTGAATTAAAGGTGTCAACACATTTCTGCATTGGATTCATTCTGCTTCAGTGTCTAAGGTTGGTTTTGTGGCAGAAACCAAGTTTTTGTTGAACAGTAGCGTTTGAAAAAGCAGAAAGTGGCTTTGAAGATGGTCAGGAGAACTTCTTTGAAGAGGAGGACTTCT
>JAUDJI010001433.1:0-10573 GCA_037389245.1 Oryzias sinensis
AGCTTAAATTAATATATGTCTGTCCCTGCTTAGTGATAAGCCAGAGTCATACAGAGGGTGGGCGTTGTTCTTCATCCTGGATAATAGCTTGGCTACCGTTCAATTGACTCACTTTCCTGCACTAAATCGAGAGAATTCTACGAGACAGGGCTGGCTTTCCTGACTAGCTCCTCTGGTCTGCTGTGGAGATGCTGCGGCACCAGCAGACATCTCCATGAGAAATGCCTGAGGCCACCAGAGTCATACAAAGACTTAAGGAGGGGCCCCTGCACTCTAAAGGACCACAGTCCATTAAATTATGATAATTTCATCATAAATCTCCCCCTTTCCTGCAGCCTCAGCCTCAACAGGCTACTGCATAAATGTGACCAGATCAGTTCTTTTATTGTTTTATTGGAACAATAAAGGTTTACAGTACTTCATATTTTTCATATTTATTATGAAGGCTGCACATACAAGTTGTTATAAAAGTCAATAACAGAGGACATAAGTGTGGATGATGTCAAAGTGAAGAGAGTGTCTGTGTTAGCCATTGATCCATTTTCTGAACCTGTTTAATGGGGTTGCGGGGCTAACCTGACCTCTGCTAGGCGGGGTTCAACCTTTCATCAGTCTGTCACAGGGCTGCTTGAGTCATAACTTTAAACTCTTAAGAAGCTGGCAGATCCATACAGGAAGTTTTAATTCTGTTTACAGCAGTTCAGGAAACTGGAGGCTGACATTCTAAGGTGGAGTCCTGCTTTCAAGTTGAGCGAGTTGTGAGCTGCAGCTGCATGTTTCTGTTTAAAATTGTTTTTTAGTTAAAGTGTAAGTTTTATTTCAAGTTTCACATTTAAAGAGGATGAAGTTGGAAGTGGAACCTGAGTCTTTAGTGCTGCATTTAGCAGACATTGGTATCTTTGCTTGAGTCTCATCCTTGAACAGCACGTTCTGTTTTAAATGTCTTTATGAGTTAGGCTGAGAGGGAGCTGAGATGAATGGAAGGGAAGCAGCTGCTTGATGATGTACGTCAGAGGAATACAACAAATCCAGTCCGTTCAATTCAAATTGTAAAGCTCTGTGTCCATAACAAGATATGGAATCAACATGATATAACATTAGATGAAATATTGTTTTATTTTAATTTATGTTTTCAGTTTAATCCAAAGCTATTTTAATTTAAATAGAAAGCAGTTTACCATATATTGTGCTATAAACGTATCTGTAAAATTAGGAATTTGTGTAGAAAAGTAAATTTATATATTTTTTAAAATAACAATTATCATTTTTATTAAGTTTTTATTTCAAAGTATCCAAGCAGTTTTGTTATTTTTATAGGAATAATTTGTGGGAAGTTCAACTTTTCATTCAGTTTTTTGTGTCTTTTATATCACAATGCAATGCCTGTATTTATTGTGTGTGTGGTTTATGTGTGAACAAAGGCTGAGGGGCCAAAAGGGTGTGTGAGCTTTAATTTAAAGTGTTGTGCCTTTGTCTTGTTTTCTAATTGTATAGCACTTTGGCTATAGCATGAGAAATGATTTTCTTTTTTAAAAAACTTTATTTCATCTGATTATGCTTAGCCAGATATTAAAATATTATTTGCAAAAAAAAACTAAAACTAATGCAGTTAACTTTGACCAGATTTCCAGCTTCATGTTAAATGACCATTTAATTTTTGTAGATGCTCTGGTAAATCTATGGCACCACGTAAAAAAATGACAGATATATATCAGGTGACCAAAGATGGATGTTTGCTTAACAAACTTGAAGTTATGAATGTTTTTTCTCTGTATGTTTACATATTCAAATCACTGCTTGGGGTTCCACATGTCTTTTTTTATAACAACCTTTCAGCTTAAGTTTCTCCCCGTCATTTTGGCATGCTGGATGAAATGATTTTACCTTAGAAATCCTCCAATAGTCTACGTCTATGTCTAAGAACAGGCCCAGACCTCCATTCTAAGCAGGTATCACTGGTGTAGCTGGATTGTGTTACTGTCTTTACTGCTGGAGTGGATCCATCAGATTTCCAGGATGAGGCCTCATTCCAAAGGGGTTATTTTTTGCCAATGAAGATGAAAGTATTGAGGTTGGAGGCTGACTGAGCCTGAGCTGAGTGCTCAGACTTATCATCCTGCTGAAGTGGCTTTGACTGTGAGGAGAGGAAGGGAGGAGTCCGGAAGTCAGAGCAGTCACAAGACGGATGTGCAGAGAGTAAATATCCCTGTAGTTTTGGGAACAGCTCTCACTCTTAACAGGTATTTTTGTTAAAATAATTACTAGCACAGTATTTGAGACAGTGTGACCTAACAGCCCATATTGTACTGAGACAAATCTTCATTTTAAGATACCGTAATGGATCTTAAAAATAGACATAAGATGTCTTGATATGTATTAGATTATACGTTTTAACATTTGTATTAACATTTTTCAACCACTATTGATTAATTTATATGTAAACAAATCTGATGCCTTTCCATAACTGCTATACTTTGGACACCAGGGGGCAGCAAAGTCTGTCTTACCCTTTGGCTGCAGTCTGGGGGACTTTCCAACCCTGCATACCTGCATGTTGATGTTCTGACGTCACAGAACCAACATGACCCCTGGAAACCTCACACATTCCTAAGAATCAGCCCTGACGGGCTCCTTTTACTATCAACAATCTAGGAAATATTATTTGAGCAAAAAATGTGTGGAAATATCAAGATTAAAAACTTTTTTTTTTCATAGTCCAAACCATAATAAAGATTCTTCTTCACATTTTGTAATCAATTCAACATGTTTTCCCTGTTGTAAATGGAATGACTTGCTTTCATAAAACATATCTTAAATATAAACTGAACCAAAATATAAACAGAGCACATTTGTTTTTGCCCCCTTTTGTCATGAGATGAACTCAAAGGTGTTTTCTACAAACACAAAATAACCTTTTCTCTCAAACATTGTTCACAAATCTGTCTACATCTGTGAGAGTGAGCACTTCCCCTTTGCTGGTTTAATCCATCCCACCTCACAGGTGTGCCATATCAGCATGCTGATTAGAAAGCTTGCACAGGTGTGCCTCAGACTGGCCACAAGAAAAGGCCACTCTGTCTGAAGGTGTCGACTTGCATTCAATCGGCCACTTCCAATGAAGAGTCTATGTAAACACACGTTAACCTGCACTTCGGGCCTCCACGTCCAGAAATCTCATGTTGACACGTTGCTACGCACGTCTAAGTCTGGTCGCAGGCTCTACGTACTAAAACTGTTTAATTGCAGAAATGCTGAGCTTCGACCAATCAGGGACTTGGATTTGGAAGTGATGTGTGGGTAGAATCTTTTCCCAAACACGGACATGGTAACTGTTGTAGACATGATCATGAAGGAGAAATGAATAGTTTCAGTTTGTGCCCAGCCACAATGATGTGACACCAAGTCTTTCATATATTGGATTAGAGCTGTGAAAAGGAGAAATGGGAGCATGATTAGCAGCAATGGCAGAGCTTTGACGTTTTGACTGAGACAAGGTGGTGGACAAGCCCCAGTTAGCAGTAGACAAACTAAAGTAGACTCCCTGTGTGACCGGTGTCAAACACCACCAGCTGAAAGCCGCATGTAGTGCATACTTCAGGGGTGGGCAATTATTTTGACTCGCAGGCCACTTAGGGTTCTAAAATTGGACAGAATGGCCGGACCAGGAGCAGATGCGTAGAGTGAGAAAGAATTAACATGGAATCTGGATGAAAACATTTGGATTGAAAGTTATATTTCAAAAACAGAGCATTTTAGAGATTTTAGTTTAAAACTTTTCTCATTTTACAGCCAATTGCACCTCGTGAAAACTTATAGGAATGCTGCGTTCATGTGGTGTTTGAATGATCGTAAGAATGAAAAACAATTGTTCTAACACCACATTGATGCTAGAGCGGAGTCCCCAACATTTTTCTTGTGAAGGGCCTGAATAACTCTTTTTAATTAAAACTTTAAACTTCTTTAATCTTTCTTTTATTGTTAAGCCCTATAATAAGTTTTAACAACTCATGATCCTTTTAATAAAATAAATAACACTATTTAGGAAATAACAAATGACCAAATAACTCTGATTTTCAAAGACAAATAGTCCGGAAAATATACTGATACATTAAAAAGAAAAAACAAATAAATAATGGATCCTCTCTTGTCTTTGTCCCGTTGAGACTTTGACCAGTTTCGCAGTTTGTGCTAAAACTGAGCGGCTGTGTCCTGCACGTCTGTTTCTCATCCAGTGATTAAAAAAAAGCACATTTCTTTGTCTTCTGCTGTAGTTAAGCATAAATCTGCATTACCTTTTCACCATTACAGAGTTCCCTCGTTTATTGCAGGAGTTACATTCTAAAAATAATCGTGATCGTGAAATCCACGGAGTCTGATTAGACGTTTTTTCTTGTTCAAATTCTCAACCCTTCATAGAAATTAGGTCCAGTATCTTAGAATAAAAACACAGATCTGATCGATCACAGATTTCTGTAGATCTGAAGAGCTCCGCTTTTCTGTACAGGAGACACGGCACGGAGGAGATTGATTGACAAGGTCTTCAGCCAATCAGGACACAGAACAGGACTGTTTAAAAAAAGCAACATAATCGCTCTAAATGAATGAGCTAAACCGGGAAAGATGAACAGTGAAGTAGAAAAGGAAGACTGTCTTCTGTTCTATTTGACAGAGATTTTTAGAGGGTTTCAGGTTGGGGCACAGACTGCAGAAGGGGGGAAGAAAATGTCACGTTCTATGCGGGTCTTGATCATGTGGCCAGATCTAAAAAAATGGGTCTCTGATATTGTTCAGTGGGCCGGACCAAATATGGAGGCGGGCCGAATCCAGCTAGTGGGACGTGGTTTGGTTTGTGAGTGTAGCTTTAAATGTGCGGTTTTGTTTTACTGGGGGGTCTGGGCACTAAGAAAACCTGTCAATATCTTGTCTGACCACCATTTGTCTCGTGCAACATAACACATCTCCTTCACATAGAGTTGATCAGGTTGTGGTTGCGCCCTGTGGAATGTTGGTCCACTTCTCTTCAATGAATGGCTGTGTTAAGTTGCTGGATATTCGCAGGAACTGGAACACGCTGTCGTAATCCAGACCATCACAAACATGCTCAATGGGCGAGATGTCAAGTGTTTATGCTGGCCGAGCAAGAAGCACACTTCTGAGAAGTGTACAGATCCTTGCTACACAGCGCTGTGCATCATCATGTTGCAGCATGCGGTGATAGTTTTGGATGTATGGCTCAACAATGGGCCGATCAGGATCTCACCACTGTATCTCTGCATTCAAAATGCCACCTGTGATCTTTGTCCATAACTCACGCCTCCCCATCCCATAACTCCACCGTGGGCCACAATTGACAACCAGATCAAGTCTATGCAAATGAGATGTGTTGCACAGCATGAGGCCCACAGTGGTCACACCAGATACTAGGGATGGCCCGTTTGACACGGACGCTTCGACGCGCATTTCAGCTTAATGAAACAGAGTGTTTCGGCACAAGGTTTCGGGGCGTTTGTCAACCAGCGCAGATCACGTGGTTGATCAGTTCTATTGTTTCCCCAAGATTGGAATCAGCGTCAGTTCATTGCACTTTACCAGGGGTCACCAACCCTGTGCCCGCGGGCGCCAGTGCGCCCGCGAGCACCCCTTGTGGCGCCCGCAGGGAATGCACCCAAAAAATCTTTTTTTTTTTTTATTGAAGCAAATATTCAACAAACAAGCACGGCATGTCTGTCAATGACAACAATATCAATTCTGAGATAAAAGTAGACAAAGAAAACCCAAATATGTAAACAAATATAACTTAAAAAATAATCAAAAGTAAGGGTCTATTACAAAAGTTTAAATGGATCAAATAAATTACACAATTTCTGGACATTCTTATGATTCATGTAATGTAAAGATTTCGAGAATAGGTTGAGGTGGTTGGGTAATCCATTAATGTGAGGATTAATATTCCTGTCTGTTTTTATTCACATTTTTGTTTAAAAAGTTAAAATTAAGTTAAAGTTTTAAAGGTTTAAAAGTTCAGCTTTAGTGTGTTCAATAAATATTTATCTTGTTCGGCTGCAACCTAAAGTCTGTTTTGAATTTAGGCTCCCTCTGCAACTGAGTTTGACCCCCCCCCCCCGTAATACGAGTCTAGATAATTCATGCATGTTTTTGTGTGTAAAATGAGCAAATAAAAATAGGGCACACAAAAGGAAGTCCTCAAATTGTGTTGTTTTTTTTGTGTTTTTTTTGGGGGGGGGGGTAGGAGGTTTTTTTAGTGGCGCCCTTCATACCACTTGGTGCCCATGAAATAGCCCTCGGTCTCAAAAAGGTTGGTGAACCCTGCACTTTACCATTTCACCTGGTAAAAAACGTACTGCGGCTCAGGATCGTTTCAACTCGATTCTTTTCAAATAAAACAATACACTATGACCATTGTGTATAAAAAATACTTCAATGAATCTATGATGGCAAGATAAATTAGTATTAGCAGATATAGCTCAGTGGAACAGTAAGTGGGGTTTGCATCCAGGTCCTGAGTTGAAGACCAGAGTTTTACAAAAAAAAATTTTTTTTGCCTTGCTTTTATTTTCTTCATGTAATGTGTATTTTGGTGTGTCAAGCACCTCTCACAGAAAACTTCACATGTGGTGTTGTTTTAAGTTTTTCTTTCTAATCATCATTAACAACACTGTTTTGTTTTACATTTTTTCATCATCATTTCCACATTGAAGTCTTACAAGGAGCTTAGTTGAAGCATATGTCGATATACGTCCAGTTTACGACCAGATGCCGCTGTTCTGCGTGGTTTCAAAGCCCTGAATGGGTGGTTGATTTTTCCGGCACAATTACATAAACCCCAAGGGAATCTTCATGGGGCTTCTATTCCCATCCCTAGACCAGATACTGACCAGTTTCCAGAGTCCACATATCCCCACCAATAAAACTAAAGTGCACAGAGTGTGCTTACTGTCCCAGAGTGGCCTTCTTTGGTGGCTAGTCTAATGACACCTGGGGAATGATCATGCTGTCTAATCAGCATTGATATGAGACACCTGTGAGGTGGGATGGATTATTCCAGCAGAGGAGAAGTGCTCACTTTCACAGATGTAGACAGATTTTTGAATAATATTTGAGAAAATTGGTTAGTTTGTGTTTATAGAAAATGATTCAGATCTTTGAGTTCATCTCAGGGCAATAGGAGCAAAAACAAAGGTGTTGCATTTATATTTTCTGTTTCTCATAATTCTTTCTGTTGAGGATTCAATATATTTTCACTGTTTTTTTCCTTCCTGTAAGGCTGCTGTGTCTTGTCTTTATTGTCAAAATTTGACAGCAAATTGGAAAAATATACTCAGTTTTATTGGATCATCGTGTACTCTGCATATTTCATGGGTCATCTTGCTTTTGTTTACCTTTTTTTCTCCCTTTGCAGAACTCCAGGCTCCACTGCAATCTGTAAGAACCATCAGCGCTTGACTTGAAGAAAGTCTGCCACATCTCCGGCCCGGGTGGAGCCTCCCATCATGCCTGTGATTGTCTTCAAGTCCTCCCAGCTGCTCTGGGTTCGAGTTGCTGCGCTGATCTTCTCTTGTGTTGCATTCAGTGTTGCAACGGAAGGAGCCCTTCTGCCCCATGGAGGCATGTCTGACTGGTGTATGTTCTGCTGGGTGTTCAGCTTCACCTGCACCCTGCTCGTTCTGCTGGTGGAGCTGTGTGGACTCCAGACCCGGATCCCTGTGTCCTGGACGAATTTCCCCATCACCGTTGCCTGCTATGCTGCCCTCCTCTGTCTGTCAGCGTCAATCATCTTTCCAGTGTTTTTCCTCAGGAACCAGAGTTACTACGCCAGGAAGACCCAGGACTATCGCATCACTGCCACAGTCTTCTCGTGCCTGGCAACAGTGGCCTACTTGGGGGAGGTGAGCCTTTCCAAGGCCAGGCCTGGAGAGGTGGCCGGTTACATGGCCACAGCTCCAGGGTTGATGAAAGTGTGCCAGACCTTTGTGGCCTGCATGATCTTCATCCTGGTGAGCAGCCCTGTGTCCTACAAGGGATACTCTCCTCTAGAGTGGTGCATGGCCGTGTACTGCATCTGCTTCATCCTCTCCATGGCTGTGGTGGTGATGTGTGTGGGGGAGTGCACCGGCTGGCTTCCCATTTCTTTCCCCAAGTTTCTGTCAGGATATGGACTCCTGGCCGTTGCCATGTATGTGTCCGCCACCATCCTCTGGCCCCTGTATCAGTTTGGTGATCAGTACGGCAGAAAAGGCAGTTATGCCAAAAACGAGATCGCTGTGGCTGTTCTCACCGGCCTCAACCTCCTGCTGTACTTGGCTGACCTGGCATACTCTGCCAGACTCGTCTTCATCAGTGTCTGAAGAAGATCAGCAGAAGAGAAGACTGACTGAGCAGACTCAAAGACAGAACTGTATTTTTCCATCCTCATATTATACTTCAAGAAGTGGTTGTTGCAAGAAAGTTCCTACGTATGTACTCCATGTGTGTTCAGTCAGATGGCTGCAGTTTCTGTTCAAATTAGAGATGTGATGATTCATTTTAACAATATCAATTTGTGGTTGCTGATAAGATTCACATGATTAATTTTAAACGGTCCGTTTCACTGACCCAAAAATCGATCCCAAACATGTTTAGTCAAAACTTCTACCAGTGTGACTCAGAGATAAATACCGTGATACTGAACAGTGCAGGTGAAGTTTTCCACTTTACGTGTATTTCTAACAAGATAATTAAATAAAAATATGTACAAACAAGTAAACAAGAATTAATGTCAAATCCAATGCAAATTTTAGTATCCTAAAGTTCAGCACTGTTGTTTTTCTACATATAAACAATCCAAAGGGAACATTCTTAGAACATTCTACCAAATTGTTTGGTCACATGTCTTTATTTAAAGTGTTTCCACACATTGGACTGATCCTTTTTAGCTGCCATTACACGTGTGTCGTCCGCTGTGATGAATTTGTTCGTTTTTATGTTAGTGAAATAAACCTACTGTGCCTCAATGCAAATGGTATTTTCCAATATCAATATAATCGATTTATTCATTCATTCATTCATTCATCTTCTTTATCGTTTATTCCCTTTCGGGGTCACGGGGTTGCTGGAGCCTATCCCGGCCACTTGGGGGTAGGCAAGGGATACCCTGGACTGGTCGCCAGTCTGTCGCAGGGTATAATCGATTTATTTCATTTTAAAATGATTTTACAAGGGTTTAGGGTGATTTGATTAACTACTTGTCTCAGACAGATTGATCTGGTTGGATCACAAGAGGATAAATCAATTCAGCTATTAAGCTGATAAATCGTTACACCCCCTTGTTCAAATCTGTCATCCAAATAAAAAGCATCAAACGATTATGAGTCAGTATTAAACCCCAGTTCATTGATTTTAAATGTAATGAGAGCCTTTCAACTCACCTGACTATATGCAGGCAAAAAAACTAACCAAAAAATTATTATTTGATCTTTTGTGTTGTAACATGTTTCAGGTTTTTGTCATGTAATGATAATGCTCAATCTAAGTCGTTTCCATTACCAACAATAGAATGAGTGTGTCTTCTTATTATTGGTCTCTTCAGAAACCTGTTTGTGGTTTCTAGGAAGTGTTTGGGTTGTTTTGGGTCATAATTTAACGGACTGTAATGGTTTCTGTGTGTATGATCCTACCTTTAGCAATGTTTAGTGGAGCCCCTGAAGTAAACATGTCTGCACACTGGAAAACCAGAAAGTATGTTCACTCTCATTAATCCTCCTGTTTTTTTTTTTCATTGTAATCTGCCTTTTACCTGTTTTAACAAGAACTCATTAAAATACAAGTCTGTAACTTGTTCAAAACTCTGCGGCAAGTCTTTTAACAGGAGCCACTAAACAAGCACATATAACTCCCTTATTGTCCTCTTCATGTTGGTTTAGAGTTGATTTTAAAAACTTACTTCTAGTTAAGGGCCTTGCATGAACAAACTGCTGCATACATTGCTGACCTTTTAAAGTGTGGATGCCATGCTTTGAACAACTTTGTCAAATAAAAAAGCCCTTTAAACGCTGATTCTATTGATACCAATAGTTAGCGTCGAAAAAAACCCGAAGCATATGAATAATAGACATCTTTCGAAGGAATCAGAGATTTGAATTTGCCGCTAGAGCGCAGGCTGGAAGTGAACCCGATATGACCTGTGACGTCACGAAAGGCGTTGACTTTCGCAGTTCCGCTTCGGACAGCATGTAAACAAAACAGGTAGTCTTCGTTTCTCTCGTGTTTAAATCTGTTAATCATCAACATGCCAAGTCGTTGTGTGGCAGCTGGATGTAGCAATACATCTAGTGAAAGTGTATCTGTGTATAAAATTCCCAAAACAAGAAACGCTGCTGAAAAGGGGAAAGTTCAAGAAGGTGGACGGCGAAGGATTTTTCCCTCCAGATCTGCAGGAGAGAAGTCTGCGTTTTCGAAGGGACAAAAACCGGGACACAAACGAAGAATTTTGAACGGAGAGTTGGGAGGAGGATCTTGGCTTCTGAGTCGAGGAAAGGCGGGTGAGCTGGAAGCGAGCGAGCCGTTTTCTGGGTCG
>JAUDJI010001434.1:0-10572 GCA_037389245.1 Oryzias sinensis
TGAAATACATTGAAATGTTAACCATTAAAGATTGGCTAACTTTTTATTTTGCTGTTCAACAGCTGAGTAAGTAGATACGTGCTGAAGGCCTCTGGTGTTGGACAGATTTTACTGTTACAATAGGGGGTTATGGATCTCCAGACAAATTAAGTGTATATTTGTATAAACTCCTTTTATATTTGAGGCGAAGCGTTATTTATAATAATTATGTTTATATGCATTCCTTGTTGGACTGGACGGAAGAAAAGAATAGAGGGAGAGTGGGATGTTAGAGATGGGAGATGAGAGGTTAAGATGGGAGAGTTAGAGGGGGTAGGGGAGAGTCATAACGTAAGAATATCATAAGTAAATTGCATGATTTTGTTCTCACGTAAACACACACCAACAAATAGTATGCAGAAAGCTATTTACAGGTTTTAAGTATATTCCTACATTAATGATACAAGACTTTTGTCACAGGGGGCACCAACCGAAATTCATTTATGCATACAGACTGGTATACACAAGATATGCATATCCAATATTACTGGAGAGGGGTGTAAAAACATTACCCATGCCCATATTTGTGCAAAACTTTTTTCACATTTTTATTACTTAACTTGTATTGGGATATTAACTAACTTTAGCCAAGTTATGGTACATAGTCATGCCAAGTATAAAAACTAGCAACATCACCAGGATTACCTCTCCACAATTTCAACAGTTGTATAAAGGAACATATAATTTTAACAGAATCAATATTTATCTTTGTAATAATACTTTTTTAGAAGGAAGTGTTAGGTTAAATTTAAAAATTTCAAAACTATAGATTAGATCCCAACAAGGCACAGTAAATTCAGTTTAGAACACAGATTTTATCATTCGCGTGGCATCATCAATGCAAATGTGAACATTTGAATTTCTTGATAGTAATTATTTTCAAATACGGGGAAGGTTATGTATCTAAAGATCATCAGGAAATGGAACTAAAGTGCCCTTAATGTTCTCCGAAAATGATGATACAGTAAAGAATTTCCATGACAGAAGGGCAGGAGAGATTAGGGTGTATTCAGACTGGTGACATTTGGTTCACTTTAGGTGAACCAGAGTTTGTTTTCCCAGATAATCTGGAACAAATTTTCAGTCTGAATACACCCAAACAAACCCTGGTCCGGGACCAGCAACCGCTCTCTGACCCATCTTTTGAGGTGGTCTTGGTTTGTTTCCAATATGACTGAGCTGTGGTTCGCTCTGAGATTCTTCAGTCTGAACACAATCCGTTTCCGAATCGAAGCAACTGAACCAAAAAGGCCACTGTAGCCGACGAAAACAGAATAGGAATGAAGCCACAAATGAGCCTCGGACTTGGGCTGCACGGCTCCGGCTTCCTCCCACCGTCCATAAAAATGCTTCATAGGTTAATTGGTTACTCTAAATTGTCCATAGGTATGAATGTGAGTGTGCATGGGTGTGTGATTGTAGCTCTGCGACAGACTGGCGACCTGCTCAGGGTGTCCCCTGCCTTCGCCTGCAAGTGGCCGGGATAGGCTCCGGCAGCCCCGTGACCCCCGAAAGGGAATGAAAGGATTAGAAAATGAATGACAAAAAAAAAATGAATTAACTTCGGACAAATGTAAAGCAACAACTGACGTGTTATCAAACAAAAAAAGGGTCAGAATGTTTATTTTAACACAGCTAAAAACAGTTCTTACATGCTTTTCTGTGTCTTATTACGAAACCCCCGCCCAACAGGCACTGCTGCGACGTCAGCCTAAAAGATACGTTGTATTTCCTTACGAATTCTCTTAAAATAATGCCATAACATGAAAACAATGAGACACAGCAACTCATTGAAAAGTGATCAGATTAATTCAGACACATCAAAAAAATTTCTTGAGAATCAATATGTCAGAAAAACTAAGTGTATCTTCTTAGCCGTCTTCTTGCCAGTAACCGCCCTGCAGCATGCCTCCACCGGACACAATAATTTAGTAAAAAAAGAGTGTTGAGCATGACGTTGATTCAGACGTTCAAAAATGGTCAGCAAAATATAAAGCTTGAAAGAACTAAAAGCACAAGACTTCCATAATTTCTCTTAATCTCGTAATTCCTGACCAATGAGTGAAGAGATCTTCAGTCACATGGTTGTGTTTACAAGCTTTAGTCCAGACCAGAAAAGTCCACTGATGGCAGTCTGACTAAAGACCAAACACAAGATTCATGACTCAAATCCGGAAACTCTGAGCCCAGCCACATATGTGAAATAAATTGAATGCTAAAAAGTGGAACAAAGTTGTGAATACGTGGAAAGAAAAAGAAAAAAAAAACATTCTGACATCAGTTTCTTTGCCATTGGCCATAATTACACATCTTGTACTTAAAGAAATTAATGAAACTCCCCACAAGGATATTATAAAGATCTTTAGTGTTTTATAAAAGTTTAATCTTTATTCTCAACTCCATCATTTCAAAGGGATACCTGTTGTCTGATTGACTTTAAGGATTGTATAAGCCCAAGCTGAGTGGCAGTCCAAACTGCACACAGTGACAGTTCATCAAAAATTTTAATCAGTTTCCAGCTTTGAGTGAACAATTTACCACACCTATGATTCCTACAGTGCTAGTTAAATGTCAAGGCCTAAAATTCCTATTTCAAAATAGGGGAAAATTCCATACTTACTTTGTTTAACCTTTAACCACACATACTCTTGCATAAGATTGAATTTTATTGTTTTCCTCCACCTTTGATGGCTTCCCTCAATTAGATTAAGTCATTTAATTTACTGGTATGCTCACTTTCCTTTTAGTTTCCTCTTTTTGTCAGTTAGCTGCAGCGCTGCAAGTATGTATTTTGTGGGCTTCCTGTTTCCACTTGATGAAGGGCTTTACTATGCAATTGTCTTAAGTATTAATATTTCTTACTGACTTTGCTGTTCGTTTAACTTTGTTAAACCAAACAATGCTAGGCATTTGGGTTACTTTTTCTTTTCAAAAACTAAATTATACCTCAAGGTGGACATGGTGTCAGGCTTCAAAGATGTGTTCTATTCATGAAAGCGCACAAAAGCAAACCACCTTTGCACTGGGTCTGCATATGTTAAAAATTTGACTTTGAATTGGCTTGTAAGGGATACTGTTTTCTTTTTTTTAATTAAACAATGATAAATCATTTAACTATGTTACTTACATGGGATGACAAGGTGTCACATGCTGTTGTGGCAATTATATGGGATTTATACGTCTCTAATTTGGACCAAGCTTCTTAAAAAGAACTAGTTGATGTTGGCAGATTCTAAACACATCTTTTTTTTAACTCTGCAAATACTTTCTGCAGTATGCTTTCTTGCCCACTGTCAGATTCATTTATAAAAACTCATCTAATTGTAAAAGGATACACTACAAGACTGAAAGCAAAGTTGGTTGTTAGCTTTCACTCTATCAACAGAAGCTTCCGTTTAAAGTTAAAAAAAGGGGAAAAAAACACAAAAACTTGGTGAATGTCAACTAATGTGTTAAAAAATGAGTTGCAAACTGATTTTTGTATATTACCGCTTACATTCAAATGAATGTATCAGACCATGTCGAGCTCCTCTGAGGCTGTCAAGAAATAAAATAAGCTAAGATTGTCTTCAATTCCACTTGAGGAAATCTTTTTCTGTCTTCCACGTGTAAATGTAAGTTTTTCTTTTCACCTTTCATTCTTGTTATGGTAAAATATTGATAAAACCTTACCGTTAAATGATATTTAACATCTAGAGCAGCTTAGTGATGGCATGCAAGACCATTTGAATATTTGTCCATTACTTTTATTTCTGTTACTTGGAACTAGCAGTTTCACTGTTTGATCAGGTATTTGAAATAAGTGTAATAAGAATATTCATTTGTGTTTAAAACCTTAGAAAACTGAGAAACTGCTGTTTCTTTTGGTGATATGGCTTCTTTTCCAAACTTTAACCAAACTTTTATAACTATTTCGCTAGAGTTTCTTAAAACAGATTGACACTGTCATTATTTGTAACTCTTTTTTTTTGTGAGACTAAGGGCAAATGCATGGCAGTTCCCAAATCTCTCAGTTGTTCCAGTTTGCAGTAATTTCTCTGAACTTTAAAAAAAAAAAAAACTTTATGCAGAATTTTTATTTATTTTTTTAACTTGCAGACCATTCCCATTAAAGGCACTACAGAGAGCTTTAAGAGGGACAAAACAAATATTCCTGTGCCCTATAAATGTACTATTCCTTCATTAGAGGAGAAATAAATGTTGCACAGAAGAAATGAAACACTTTCAAAACCTTTGGAGTGATTTCACTTTTGGCTTGCGTTTCACTTTAATTTCAGTCTACGGGTTTATGTTCTAAGTTGATTTATTCTCAAATGTGATTCAATTCAGTATCATTTCATTTTTCAAATTTTCATTCAAAATCTATTTTGCTAGGATATGAAACAGATTTTTCCTTTAAATTGATTTCAACTAAAAAAAAATCTTTAATAAAATTAGAGGCTCACTTTTTGTGGTACATTCCATCTTTGGTCCTTTGAAGACTCAGTTTGAATGGACAAGGAATCTTAATAAAATTTACACTTTTATTAAGTTTGATTTGCTTTTACAGATAGAGCTCTGAAGAGGAAACCAAACCTCTAAGAACTGATCATAAGGAGGCAGTAGAGCCCAAAACAAGGTCTGAACAAAAACCTGTGAAAAAGCAAGAAAAGAACACCAGCTAGTCCCAATATTCCCATTTTTTTCATTAATACACCTGCAAATGTACCAACAACAAAATGTATCAAAAGGTCATTTTCCAGCTTTTTGGGGGAGATTTTTGTTTCTTCAGATACACACTTTCTTCAGCTATTCATAGTGTATGTGTGTAAATTTACTCTCCTTGGTAAACATGAGTCTTTGGTTTTCAACACTGAAGCAAATTGCACCACAATTAATTTGCAAGTGAGCCACACTCTCAAGCAGATCAGAGTTCACATGCTTGGTTCAAACCATAATTTAGAGGAGCTTTCGCACTTGACCAAAAACAAAATGACTTAGAGGAAATAAACTAGAACCAAACTGTTCATCCCTCCTCATTATAGGCTGTTTAGCGTGGTTAGAGATGGAGAGAAAGAGTAGGCATCTTTTCTTAGGCTGTTTCCACCAAAACAAACAAAATTTAGACAAGTGGTAAAAACTTAGATGAATAGATTTAAGCAGTAACAAAAATACAGATATTAAAGTCACAGCCGCTCACACTAATGGAAAAAGTACCATGTCTGGGAGAAAAGCAAATGTTTCCACCTCCATAATTATTACGTCATGTGACATTCACCCTCAAAATGCTAAGACAAAAACGTTTCCTGCCGTGAACTTTAGCATGATTTAAATAACCACAAAGAGTTATGGTCTAACTAAATAACATCAATTGGGACTGGCTTAAACAGAACATGTGTAACCACAAACCATTATTTCATGTCAGCTGGCAAATCTTCAGTTGTTAAACTGGTACTAGTTGGACACTGAATATTTTTGTTGTACAACATTGCAATCAAAACACAACTGAAATCTGCCCTACCACAATTGTAAAAAAAAATTTTTCACAGATACAGATAACACAAAGTCTGTCAACAGAATGTGATTCAGATCCATTTCAATCTAGAAACCATCAACTTAAATAAAGACAGTACGTATGATGAAAGATCAGAATTACACGTTTGTGTTGTACTTAGCAAAAAGCCGTATGTTTGCTACAGATTTAGCTTTTCCAAAATCAAATATAAAACTGTAGCAACAGAATTTATCTCACTTTTAATTTGAGTCAGGCTTACAGAAAAAAGCTGTTCACAATACTATTACACTGGTATTAATATTTATAACTATGATCTAACTCTGCCACCATTTCAGTTTTTTTAAAGTGGTCAAGAAGGATTCTGAGCTTACTTTATTAATATATAGAATACATTTTTTCAGACTACAATTCAAAAATATTTCCACCTCGCTAATGCAATATTCTAAAAAAAAGTCATTGTTTTTCATGGACGCTACCAGGATTTTGCACGCATTGTTGTAAAAGCACATTCAAAATTTGGGGAAAAATAAATACTTTGAATATTTTTTCCCCTTAAACAGAATCTGAGATAAACTGTCACACAAACAGGGCAAATTGGAATTGCTCAGTCCTTGACCTGATCTTTGTTTAGATTGCACTCCCAACTAACTGACATAAATGTTTAGTCAGTTTTGTGATGCAAGGTAAACTCAACACTCAACTTAATAGTCTTTAACACAAATGATTTTTTTATTTACAACTAAATTTAAGCTTTACAGTAACCTAAAATTAATAAATATTACTCTAACTAGGCAACTTAGTAAAATGTAAAAGTCTGAGTGGCTTACTCCACACCATAAAACAGAAAATAAAAAGCAGTCTTTGAGAGGTTCCTAACAGTTGCTTCATAAAAATGTTGAAGGACAAAAGTTTGCATTAGCTTAACCAACCATCCCTCATGAAGTATCTATTCATTCATATGTGAATGAAAAAATCCACACATTTGAAGTCTACAGACTTGCATTGCAATGTACACATCTCCAGGCGGACGGGACAATGATGCAAATGAAAAAAAATGTGCACAAGAAAATGTTTTGCTGTTTTGAAAGAACTTGCATAAGTGGTTCCAAACCTGGAGACTTAGAGAAGAAAAGTCAGACATTACTACCCATTGAGAAGCGACAATGAAAGATATTCCAAAAAAAACTTTGATTCCATCCAAACTGATGATATCAATCAAAGAAACTGCGTGAGAAATCCAGCTGGAAAGCCTGATGTTTTTTTAGCAAACTGAAATGTATTAGGACTAGCTTGTCAGACTATTTACAATTTTTACCAACAAGGAGACCATACTTTATTTCAAAGTACATTTTTTTATTCTTTTTCTTGTGATCAGGAAATACCTATTTAATATTTTATTTATTTATTTACTAGACAAATAAGCAAAGTAACATTCTAAAATAAACTAAAGGTTACATTCACAGTGCATTAATCATTTTTTTATTTTTATTTATTCATTTATTTTTGCTGTAGACACATCCTGAACTTATTGTCTTTAACAAGGGGCAAAAAGCAGTCATGGTAGTTTTTTTTTTTAAATATTTAATAAATAAAATTAAACAATGTATTAAACAATCAAGAAATGTAGATGTAGTCATCTCTGCACATTAAGGAATGACACCAATGCCTTTATTTTGGCAATAAGACATATAGCATAAATTAGAGTGCCTGGCCTCTATTTGCATCATCAAAAATGCTGCAAAGTAATGGAAACTAAGAGATTTTTTTTCCTTTTTTAGAGTACGGTACACATAATGCAAAAAAGGTTCCAATCAATTGCAGATGTCTGATTTATTTATAGTATTCCCTGACATACAGGCAAAAGGCTTGGTATCACAAATGCCATGAACAGTTTCTTCCAACTGTCACTGCAAAGAGCATATTGCATGCTTAGCATTATTTCCAAGTGTTCCATCTCACTGCAATTTAGCTCTAAGAACTGGAATATTATTCCAGTAAGATGTTTTTTAACTATCATTACATGGTTTCTAGAAATCAACTCTAACTTTTTTTACTGCAGAGTGGAAAAGAAGAGTTACCTATTTGCCTCTTTTCAAGGTTGTCTTAATATAATTCAGTTCGCCCTTCTATTGATTAAAGACCGTTTCTGTACAAATTATAAATGTATTAGTTGGTGTTGGCATGCATATTGATGAAAACAATTACGTAGATCACAAGAACTTTGAACTAAAGCAAAGCCTAGGAGATAGACACTGTACAATCTTGTTTGAAATTAGGTTTTCAAATCTGGTTGAACTTAAAGCATGGAAAATTTACTTTTATTGCACACTTTTACACAAAAAACTCAATGTCGTTCATTACAATAGAAATATATCAAAAGACGTCACACCACACAATGCCTTGCGACCAAAGTTTAGGGACCTAGGTTTTTTCAAACAGTGTAGGGGGCATGGATGGTTATTTTGTTGAATTGAATTGATCTCACATCAAAGTTCAAATCTCGATAAGTTTAAATCATTAGTTATGTGACAAAGGTTTTTTTAAACATTACACAATTGAATGAATGTTTTATCAAATTGTGTGAGGCTGAACTTGATTACATCATGAACTTCTGAAATAAAAGCAAATAGATTTAGAATTGAACAAAACTTTCTCCAGACCCAAGTGAAATGGTCCAACACGTAGCAAATGAACAAGCACAGACAGACACAAGGAAGCATCTGTTGACACCAATTTGCGGAAAAACATCCTTCCCATTGATGAACCCTGATGAAACAGACTGGGTTCTCTCCACGGTTAGAGTACAAGCATGTACTATGTGTATTGTAATATCTTCCTGTTCCGGTGACCTAACACGCACAGGCAGTGAAAGTGAACCCAGCACTGAAAGGGTTGCGTCTTGAGTAGACAGAAGAACCACAGCGATCAGTGAAGCTGCAGTGAAATGCGCCCACTCTGTGCTCTGATGGGCACACACAAAGAAATTGGGGTTTCAAAACACTGTTTTGAAAATTCACAGAAAATCCCAAAGACTGATTGTGAGACAGAACCAGTGCCAGATGTTCCGGTGGAGATCGTGTAAGGGGAGCAACATTTGGGGCAGGACTCTTAAACAACTGAATAATGATGCTTCTTAGCAACAACACGAGAGAAGTCAACATTGTCTCCCAACTGACATCTTTGATCCATCCCAGCGAGGAAGAATGAGGTTTCTTGCTTCAAAGCAACTGGTCTCTCTAGAGATTCGCAGGAGGTCCTTTACTCCAGACTGACTGCCAGGTTTTTTTGGTGCATTGCTGGAGGGTTGACTGCCTGAAAGCTTTGACTTTGAGGTAAAGCTCAAGTCTTAGGCGGTGGCAGTTGTGCTGATTTCTTCTGCAGCTCAAAGTTTGTTTGAATTGCGTCAAGTCACTGACCAAATAAACCTTCTGCAGATGCAGGTTCATCCAAATAGGCCACCCTGTCCTTCTCTGGGATGTAAGAAAAAGTGAACCACAAGTGTTACTGAGCCACGAAAGGGAAAGCCATCCGTCTTCCAAGAGAGAGCGCTGCACAGTGGGATATTAAGAGGATACGATCTGTGGCAAGTCTAACCTCGTTCAGCAAGAGGTCCAGTGGGCTGCGGGCAGATAGCTGTGCACCAAGCTCTGCCAGGCACATAGCCTGTTAGGTTTAGAGCATAGTCATGGAGCTCATAGCCTGGCTGTGCCGGCTTGCGCTCTAGCTGACCAGCAGAAAATCTGCAATCCATTGATGGCAGCGTGGTGGGGCCAGTCAAACCATGTTTGTGGGACAGCGTTTTCTGTGCGACAGATAAGTTGCCAAAGACTGCTTCGTAGGTGGAGGATGGACCAGGCTTGCTTTCTCAGCACCTTCCAACAACATCCAAATACTAACCTCAGCTGTGTGCCGTCGCGCACATGGACAGAGGTCTGCTCTATGATGACACTGATTCTGAGGCAAAGTCCAGGTACATGGGCAAGCGGTTCTTCACAGCTGTTGGTTGGGGCAGGGGGAAAATACACAAACTGAGACAGACAGTCTTTAGTAGGGGGAAGGGAGGGCCACTCCACACCCAACTTTCCTGCCACACGGCAGAACAAGGACAGAAAAGACAAATCATATTGAGTAGCCAGCGCAGCAGCGCCTTTTTCCTCGTAGTCGTTGTAGTGTGCTTCCACTCTGCCCGTGGTGTACTTGCTGCACCTGCTCTCCAGCTAGCTCATTAACTTTATGTGGTGCCCCCGGCTAGCAACGAGGGCTTCGACCGAGAGCTTGTCATTGTCTAATTTGGACATAACATGGTCCTTTGACTCTGACGGCAAGGGGTCCACAAACATTTTGATCAGCCCCTTCTTCATTCACTCCACATGTCTTTCTAAAGTTGAGCGCCTCAAAAGGTGACACGACTCACAGGTGTGGGGCTCCGTCAACGTTCTCTGACCATAAGCAACGTCCAGGCAGAAGGGACAGGCTTCGTGCTGGTCGTTTTCATGCAAAGAGAAGCCATACTCCTTTAAGGACAGGAGTGAACAGAGTACTTCTAATTTGCTTTCTAGGGACTTGTGGTATAATGTGACACAAAGGCAAATAGCCCATCACTAAAACTCAGCGCACTGCAGGCAGACAAAGTGGCCAAAAAGGTGATCAACACTAACAGGAACAGTTAAGCTAACTCTGGGCTCGGATTAGGACAGATCAGCAGTGCTAGCTAGCAGCAGTGTAGCTAGCTCTGAATCAGAGAGGTGTTGTTATCAAGGAGAAGAGCATATGTATTGAGTGAATACGGCACTGACAGGACTTTATAAGCAGGGCAGGAACTGCCCGCCAGTCAAATAGAGGTGTCTTCAGCCATATAAGCAAGGGCGTGATACCATATTATATGTGATGTTCAAAGTGAATAGACTGAAAGGAAAAAGGGTACAAATGCAGCCTTACTTTTATTTGGTAAGCTGGGAAAAACGTTATTTTTTTGTCTTTCAAAGACTTCTAAAACGTGCACATAAATAATTGTTCACGTCTCTAGCAGTGTGTTGTTG
>JAUDJI010001435.1:0-10570 GCA_037389245.1 Oryzias sinensis
TTTCATTTCTCACATTAAAAAATGTAACAATGTAATGTAACAAACACATTTTATTTGATTGGAAATTATTACATTTCGAAGTCCAACCTCAAACCCTGTAACAATGTCTCTGTTTCGAGGTTGAAAGTTACTAGTTTGAAGACTTTAGCTAAAAGTAGCCACTAGTCTACATAAGCTAGGATATGGTACATCAAATGTCATGAGAAACACAAGAATCTGTAATATTTTTCAAGTACAATTATTTGCTCTCCCTATTATTAATGCATGTAACAGGACTGAAATGTTGACTCAAGAAACAAGAAACATGTTTTGAGTCAGTGCTAAAAGCATAGCGGGATCAGCGTGAGTCTGTTGGTGTTGACCTTGAAATAGAATTCTCCCACATTTCTTGGGTTTGAACCACAGCAGATCTTCTAGACCAGTGTTTTTCAACCTTTTTTCAGCCACGGCACACTTAAACCTTGACAAAATCCCGCGGCACACCAGCATCCAAAAATAAATACATTAATAAAGCAGAAACTCAGTCTGTATTGATCTACAGCCCCCCCACACACACACAACAACACGCAATCTCACGTGCATTTTTGTGATAATTGTGGCACTAAAAGCTGGAAGTTGCAGCTGTTTTTTCTAAAAGATGAAATAAAAGTTAAGTTGCAAAATTTAAAAACTGTTTGATGTGTTTTCGTTGTGATTTCAAAACGTTTAACAAGGACAACTCATTGTGCGCTCAACACCAGTCGGACAGAACTGAAGAAGCTGCTCAGATAAACGTCTTCAAACTAGAAACTTTGTCCAATTGTATTTTTGGCAACTTTTCATAGTATTTGTCCCTTTAACCCAATGCATTATGGGAGATGTAGTGTAAACTGCCGCAAAAGGGCAGAAAGACTAGGGTTTCGGAGCTTCATTGTTTTGTTCACTTGTTCCACGGTCTGATACCAGATTCTGTGGAAAGCTACACCGCTAAAGACGAGCTATAGCTGGTATTTTTGTTAGAACTAACCGACTTTATCAGCAGAATTCAGAACAAGGAAGAGAAGACTTTAACCACTTCTGATTGGTCAGACTGATGACATGTGATTAAGCCTTCAAGAATGATTGGTGGATACAGTTAAAGGGGCAGGACTTTTCTGCAAACAGCTTCACTTGCAGCTAAATCGCGGTACTATTATTCTTATAAAAATGTCTTTAATAGAATCTAATCAACACAAAGAAAAAGTAATTTTATGATCTTTTATATTCCTAACTACTCAGTGTTTTATCAGGGCCTGTTTGGATGAATAAAGAGCTGATTTCCTGGAGATGGGAAATGTTTTTAGATCAGTGAATGAGGGCAATTTCCCAGGGCACACTTGACCATCTCCCACGGCACACTGGTTGGAAAACACCATGTAGACCATGTCTACATACCTAAATGCATTGAGTTACTGCCATGTGATTGCCTGGTTAGAAATGTTTTCAAACGAGCAGTTGGACAGGTGCGCCTCATAAAGTGGCCAGTGAGAGTATTTTTGCTGTTTACATGTTCAAATATTCAGGATAAAATTGACCAAATAACTGGACCAAATAACTGGACAACTGCTATGTATACCTGGCAGCTATGACCATATGGCGGCTAACACTCAACCCATGTTTGTCTTTGAAAGTCTGAAAAATATTAAATATATGCTGTCAAAGAAATATTACTAGTCATATTGATGTATATTCTCAGTCATCCATGCCATTATAAAAATGAAAAGTTCTAAAAAATTCAACTGGACAACATTTCTGGTTTGCAGATGTTTGGCCTGTTATTTTCAGCGGCTTCAACAGTTCATGGCGAAACTCCAGCGAGGAAGAGGATAAATATCTCTAGCTCAACACCAGTCGGACAGAACTGAAGAAGCTGCTCAGATAAACGTCTTCAAACTAGAAACTTTGTCCAATTGTATTTTTGGCAACTTTTCATAGTATTTGTCATATGAGTCTGCAGGAAACCACCATATAAACCTGCATTGATGATGGTAGTTTTTGATTTCCTTCAATTATTCTTAGACATTTAACATTTCCTGAATTTCTTTCAGATTTCCTCATAATCTGTTTTGCAGTGTTTGAATTTAAGTCTGCAGAGGGCTGCACGGTGGGACAGTGGTTAGCTCTCTTGCTTCAATGCAAGGCAACTGGTTCAAGCCCCGGCTGGGGGACCTGGAACAGAACACCAATCGGGGACCATTCTGTTTGGAGTTTGCATGTTTTCCCTGTGCATGCGTGGGTCCTCTCCAGGGTCTCCATCTTCCTCCCACCATTCAAAAACATTCTTCATAGGTCAATTTAAATTGTATAGGTGTGAATGTGAGTTTTCATGGGTGTGTGATATGCATGACCCTTTGACAGACTGCTGACCTGTACAGAGTGTCCCCTGCCTCTTCCCATAAGTGGCCAGGATGGAGTCCAGCAGCCCTGTGACCCCAAAAAGGACAAACAGAAGGAGATGAATGAATTTAAGTCACCATTGTTTTTCTCTGCATGACATGTTGTTTTTTAAGAATGTAGATATAACTGGCAAAAGTCTAAGAACAGCTGCCTAAAAGTTTTAAATGCAAATAAAGATGATAAAGATGTGCAGTCTGCATTAAATGACTTATTGTAATGTCAGTCAATCTCATCTCACCTTTTTTCTGCTTGTATCTCCGGCTCCTGCAGAAAATCAGCAGCGCCACAGAAAACATGGACATCATGGAGATCAAGCCCATCAGAGACAGCAGCAGACCTGCAGAACAGGGAGACAAAGGTTTTAGTTCCACTCCTGTGCGGTCGGAGAACCATCTCAGTCAGGAAAGTTTTGAGCAATTGAACACAACCAGACTTTATTGCAATGTTGTTGTCTTTGTAAAAACTTGTGGAGTTTTGTGTTCTAATCATATACTGTAATATCTGTTTGCCAAATCTTTTTGTCCCATGTCTGGGCATTTTAGCACTTTGATTCCTGACATTCAGAGTGTGGTTTAGCCATGTTTCACTGAGCTCAGAGAAGCTTTAACCCTTGTGCTATCTTAGATGACGAAAGTGCTACATATAATATGGCGAGCTAGCTAGATTTCTTTTTAGCACTATTGCTAAATTAACTCACAGTAGAGCTCTGACTGTAGTTACCCCCAAAAGTTGAAGCTGGGGTAACTACAGCGGGGAAAATAAGTATTGAACACGTCAACATTTCTCTCAAAAAACATATTTCTAATCGAGCTATCGACACGAAATTTTCACCAGATGTCGGCATCAACCCAAGTAATGCACACATAGAAAGAAATTCAAACATTTATGTCCATAAATTAAGTTATGTGTAATAAAGTGAAATGGCACAGGGAATAAGTATTAAACACATGAAGAAAAGGAGGGGTAAAAAGCACTATTGCTAAATTAACTCACAGTCAGAGCTCAGTAGAACCACATGTTCCTGTTTCTCTCAGCTCTGATGATTTTCTTACATTTTTCGATAGCAAAATCTCAACTATTAGACATAAGTTAAATCAAGTTATTCTTACTATCAGCCCAGAGCAGGCTGAAGCGGTAGAAATGGAGGCATCCATAGAAACCTCTGTAACATTAGACTGCTTCACTATTGTGGATCAAGTAGAAACAGCATCAATTATTACGTCCTCCAAATCCTCTGTTAGACCCAATTCCCACTAGACTTTTTAAAGAAACTTTTCCCCTAATTAATGATCCCATATTAACAATGATAAATGCCTCTCTGGAAACGGGTTACGTGCCACAGTCTTTTAAATATGCAGTTGTTAAACCTCTTCTGAAAAAGCCCAGTTTGGATCCTAGCATCTTGGCCAACTATAGACCGATAGCAAACCTCCCCTTTATTTCTAAAATCCTAGAAAGAGTTGTAGTTAAGCAGCTTTACTGCCACCTACAGGACAACAGCCACTTTGAAGACTTTCAGTCGAGGTTTAGACCCCACCACAGTACGGAAACTGCACTAGAGTCTCTAATGACTTGTTATTGGCCTCAGAAAAGGGACTACTTTCTATTCTGGTCCTGTTAGACCTCAGTGCAGCCTTTGACACTATCGACCACAGTATTTTACTCCATAGACTAGAGCAGGACACAGGGATCAGAGGATCTGCTCTCCAGTGGTTTAAATCCTATCTGTCCGATAGGTATCAGTTCGTTAATGTAAATGGACATTCCTCTCGGTGCACTTGAGTCAACTATGCAGTCCCACAGGGCTCAGTCTCAGGACGGATCCTGTTTACGCTTTATATGCTACCCTTAGGAAACAGTCAGGAAACGCAGCATTAATTTTCATTGTTATGCCAACGATATGCAGTTGTATTTATCCATGAAACCTGAACAGAATGACAATATAGAGAAACTGAACGCCTGCATCAGTGACATCAAGACCTGGATGACAATTAATTACCTCCTCTTGAACCCAGAAAAAACTGAGGTCATTATACTTGGTCCTAAAAACCTCAGAGATGCTCTGTCTGCTCAGATAGTCTCCCTGGATGGCATAAGTATAGCCCCCAATTCCACAGTTAGAAACCTTGGGGTTTTATGTGACCAGGATTTATCATTTAAGGCTCACATATCTCAGGCGTGTAGAACTGCCTTTTTTCACCTGCGGAATATTGCTAAGATCAGAAATCTACTTTCTAAGAGTGATGCTGAAAAACTCATCCATGCATTTGTTACGTCGAGGCTGGATTACTGTAACTCCTTGTTAGCAGCGTGTCCTAAGAGTTCCTTAAGAAGTCTCCAGCTTGTTCAGATTGCAGCAGCTTGATTGTTAGCAGGAACTAGCAGAAGAGATCACATCACTCCTGTGTTAGTTTTGCTCCATTGGCTCCCAGTTGAATCAAGTGAATCAATCAGTCAGTTTGTTAGAATCAAGTTCAAGATCCTCCTGTTAACCTATAAGGCCTAAAATGGAATGGCCCCATCCTATATTAAGGACCTCATAGTCCCTTACCATCCAATAAGAACACTTCGCTCGCAAAATACAGGACTGCTTGTGGTTCCTAGAATTTGTAAAAGTACGGTTGGAGGTAGAGCGTTTAGCCACCAAGCCCCTGTCTTATGGAATAAACTCCCAGCTCATGTAAGAGAGGCCGACTCAGTTTCTACATTTAAAGTTAGACTCAAAACATTCCTCTTTGGACAGGCTTATTGTCAGACTAGCTAGTATTCAGAGATTATTTGACTTAATGTTAATGTGTTTAAATTAAACTTAATAACAATAACCATTTGTTTTTAAAGGCTGCTAGAAGTTGAAGCTGGGGTAACTACAGCGGGGAAAATAAGTATTGAACACGTCAACATTTCTCTCAAAAAACACATTTCTAATCGAGCTATCGACACGAAATTTTCACCAGATGTCGGCATCAACCCAAGTAATGCACACATAGAAAGAAATTCAAACATTTATGTCCATAAATTAAGTTATGTGTAATAAAGTGAAATGGCACAGGGAATAAGTATTAAACACATGAAGAAAAGGAGGGGTAAAAAGGTCTGGCAAGCCAAGAAAGCAGCTGGAGTTTGTCAGTATTCAGAAGGTTAACCTGCCCCCTATTAGTGCAAAGTAATATCAGCTGGTATAGTCCTGATTGATGCCTTTTAAAAAGGTTTCTCACCAGCAAGGTGTTAGACAAGAAGCATTGCATGATGGGTAAAAGCAAAGAGCTGTCCAAAGACCTACGCAACCTTATTGTTGCAAAACACACTGAAGGCATTGGTTACAGGCGCATTTCTAAACTTCTGAAAGTTCCAGTGAGTACCATTGGGGCCATCATCCGGAAGTGGAAAGAACACGGCATTACCATAAACCTGCCACGGCCAGGTGCTCCTCGCAAGATTTCAGACAGAGGAGTCAGAACAATCATCAGAAGGGTTCTCCAACAGCCCAGGACCACTCGTGGAGAGCTTCAGAAAGACCTGGAATCAGCAGGTACCGTTGTTTCAAAGAAAACAATAAGTAATGCACTCAACAGCCATGGCCTCCATGCACGCACACCACGCAAGACTCCATTTTTGAAGCAGAAGCATGTTGAAGCTCGTTTGGAGTTTGCAACACAACATTTGGATAAACCCATGACATTCTGGGTGAAGATACTCTGGTCAGATGAGACCAAAATTGAACTCTTCGGATGTGATAAGACACAACATGTTTGGAGGAAAAATGGCACCGCACATCAGCCCCAAAACACCATACCAACAGTCAAGTTTGGAGGTGGGAGCATCATGGCGTGGGGCTGTTTTTCAGCATGTGGTACTGGTAGACTTCATATCATTGAAGGAATAATGACTGGAGAAAAGTATGGAGACATTCTTGATCAGAATCTGCTTCCATCTGCCAGGCTGCTGAAGATGAAAAGAGGGTGGATCTTTCAGCAAGACAACCATCCCAAGCACACAGTCAAGGTAACACTCAACTGGTTGAAGAAAAAGAAAATAAAGCTGCTAGAATGGCCCAGTCAATCACCAAACTTGAATCCAATTGAAAATCTTTGGAAAGAACTGAATATCCGGGTTCACAGAAGAGACCCCCGGAACCTTGAAGATTTGAAGGCAGTTTGTGTGGATGAATGGGCCAAAATCACACCTGAGCAATGTATTCGACTGGTTTCTCCATACAGGAGGCGTTTTGAGGCTGTAATCACCAACATAGGTTTTTACACTAAGTTTTAAATAAATTTCAGTAAGCGTGTTCAATACTTATTCCCTGTGCCATTTCACTTTATAACAAATAACTTCATTTATGGACATAAATGTTTGTATTTCTTTCTATGTGTACATTACTTGGGTTGATGCCGACATCTGGTGAAAATTTCATGTCAATAGCTCGATTAGAAATATGTTTTTTGAGAGAAATGTTGACGTGTTCAATACTTATTTTCCCTGCTGTATAATAATAATAAAAATAATAAACTTTATTTATACAGCACTTTTCGAAATCCAGATTACAAAGTGCTGTACAATTAGTATGAGACAAAATCAGTATTAAAAACAGTTTCCAGTATGGAGAAATAAAACCCAGCACACATATGAAATGGTGATAGTGGTTAAAATCAATAAAATCGCTAAATCAGTAAAATCAAGAAAATCAAGAAAAACAATAAAATCAATAAAATCAAATATTTCGATTTAAGAACCAGTAAAATCATTAAAAGCCCACCTGTAGAGGTAAGTTTTTAAAAGAGATTTAAATAATGGTAGGGACCCAGCGAGCCTGATCTCTTCAGGGAGACTGTTCCGGAGTGTTGGGGCTCTTACAGCAAAGGCCCTGTCTCCCCTGGTATTTACTCTAGATTGTGGGATTGCTAAAAGGACTTTTGCCGAAGATCTAAGATTGCGACCAGGTTTGTAAGGAATGAAGATATCGGCTATATATTTAGGGGCCAGACCACAGAGTGCTTTAAAAGCAATCATTAAAATCTTAAAATCTATTCTAAAACGGACTGGGAGGCAGTGCAGGGACCCTAAAACTGGAGTGATGTGTTCTCTCATTCTAGTTCCGGTTATGAGTCTGGCAGCAGCATTTTGGACTAACTGGAGTTGATACACACTCTGCTGTGAAAGGCATGTATAGAGTACAATAGTCAAAACCGGAAAAAATAAAAGCATGAATCACCATCTCAATACATTCTTTTGATAGGAGAAGGGATATCCTGTATAAGCTATGTTGTTGCCAGAAACAAGATTTGACCACTGATTTAAAATGTGTCTCCAGATTAAAATCGGTATCAAGTATCACCCGCAGATTTCTGCAGCTTGAAGAAACATTGTTAAACAGAGACTCCAATTTCGAAGCCATACCATTTCGGGCCTCAACTGAACCAAAAATAATCACATCAGTTTTGTCCATATTCAACTGCAGAAAATTTTGGGACATCCAGGTTTTAATATCAGCAATACAGCTATTGAGATTCTTTAAAAGACCATGGTCAGCAGGTTTAAAAGGTAAGTAAAGTTAAGTATCATCGGCATAAAAATGAAAATTAAGGTTATGTTGGCGTATTATCTCCCCCAGTGTAACATGTAAATTGAAAATAACAGAGGTCCCAGTACTGAACCCTAGGGAACGCCACATGTCATTTTCACCTTAGATGAGCAAGAATTGCAGATGAAAACATTAAAAAACCTGTCAGATAAATAAGAATAAAACCAGTTAAAAACTGTGCCAGAAAAACCAACCCAAGATTTTAAACGTTGTAATAAAATGGAGTGGTCAACTGTATCAAATGCTTCACTGAGATCTAAAATAACTAAAATCGATATTTTTCCTGAGTCTGCAGCCATTAAAAGGTCATTCATCACTTTCAGCAAGGCAGTCTCTGTGCTGTGGTTGGCCTTAAAACCAGATTGAAGGGTCTCAGATAATTTATTTTTCTTTAAAAAGGAAATTACCTTCTCAGCCACAAGCTTTTCCAGGATCTTAGCCAAAAAAGGTAGTTTTGAGATTGGTCTGTAAAGCTCGAAGCGACTTCGATCCAGGGAGGGCTTTTTCAATAGTGGCTGAATCATAGCAGCATTAAAATCATCTGGGACTGTGCCAGTTGAAAGAGAGGTGTTCATTAAGAACAGTATGTGGGAGCTACCCGATCCATACATTTCTTTAAAAAATCTAACTGGCATAATGTCCAGAGAGCAATGGGATGGTTTCATTTTATAAACAATCTCAGAAAGAGTGTTGGGGGAGATTGACTGAAAGGCTTCAAAGACCACTGTGGGCCTCGCAGGTGGAGTTGGCAGAAGAGGTGACAAAGATCTAGTAATGGATATCTGAGACCTAATGTTAGAAATTTTGTTAATAAAATGATTTGCAAATTTCTCACATATTACTGGGGAAGTCTGTAAATTGCTAGTATGTGGGGCTTCACTTAGCTGATTTATGACCTTAAAAAGTACCCTGGGATTATTTCTATTGGCATTAATTAATTGCGAGAAGTAGTCTGATCTTGCTCTATGGTGCTCTGGGGTTCTGTCCTCTTTTCTCATCTACTTCTACCCTTCCTCTCTTCTCTAATCTTGATCATTATTCATCATTTAGTTCTCCATGCCTCTGTTTGGTGCAGTGCGATTCATGTATTGTTCCTCTTTCCCTCTCCCCTCCTGGGGAGTGGGAGTGCTTCCAGACTCCAGTTGGCTCATCCGTGCTCCAGTTCCTGACCGTCTACCTCGCCTTTGCTCCCGCTCCTACACCTGGCTGTGGTTCCTGCCTCTGGCTCATCTCTGGCTCGTCTCTGCTCTGTACCTGAACGAGCACCTCGTCTCTGCTCCTACACCTGGCTGTGGTTCCTGTCTCCGGCTTGACTCGCGTCTTTGACTGACCCCCCCAACCACGGCTGGATGTAGCTCGTCTGCTGGACTTTAAATATGTAATTGTAGATTTAGATAAGTTAATTCTTCTCTAAGAGTTCTGGTAAATCGCCTGTCCGTCCTGGGGGAGGATCCCTCCTTCATGTGGGCACCAAAGAGGTTTCTTTGTTTTTTCCGGAATCAGTTTTTTGGGGATTATTTCCTCACTGCGAAGGGGGGTCTAAGGGCTGGGATGCCAGTATAGCTTAGTCAGTTTGTTAGTTCATTTTAGTATTTTCCTATTGAACTCTTTTTATTCGTGATCCTTTTAAGTTCATGTTTTACTTTGAAGCCCATCAAGACGACTGTTGTTGTGATTTTGGGCTATACAAATAAAATTGAATTGTATTGAACTGAATTACATTAGATGTCCCCACCCTTACATTGACGTGTTCTCCCTACCATGACAAAGGTGGATAAAGGTGGAAAGATTTCATGTAATCCATGGACACCAGTGAAGATCACAAATCATTGAAGAAAAAAAGGTTCAGCGGACTGTCTAGTGGGTCTAAATGACCCAACTACCAATGGTAAAATGCCCAAGGGTTACACCCTTTGTTTGTTGTAGTTGTTGTAGTTGTTGTTGTTGTTGTTGTCATACCAGAGGAGATCTGTATTGTTGGAGAAAGTTCTACAGTCCTGGTTGGAGCTGAAGTTACTGAACCTGTAAAGAATTCCAAAAGTGAGTCAGCACTTTATTCTTTTTTTACATTAAAGTTATTTTCTATGAACAATAGTTTCTGAACTTTTTAAGCAGAGGTAACTAAAAAAAAACTGTAATAAACATGAAACAAAAAACACAAACTTTCACAGAACAATATTTTAATGTTTTTTAGGATCCAACTCACCTTCTGTAACGATTATTTTGAAGTTGTCTTCTGAATCTGGACTCCATCCTTCACATAACTTACATCTGTACCAACCTGAGTCTGACTTTGTGAGTTTAGTGATCGTCACGTGTAGAACACTTGATTTAAGATATCGATGTTCATATTTAATGCTGTATCTTCTTCTCTGAACTTCATCTCTATATGTGTCTATGAGAATGTTTCCTTCTTCACATGTTTCCTTACAGAGCAGCTTTCTGCTCCCTGAAAATGTAAGATTACATCTAACAGTGATGTCTTCTCCTTCACGTTTTGTATAGATGTTGGTTTCTGCATCAACAAGAGAGTCTCTGTCCTGCAGAGCTGCTGAAAAGAGGAAGAGTCACAGT
>JAUDJI010001436.1:0-10561 GCA_037389245.1 Oryzias sinensis
GTAAACATATACTTGGCTCTGCGGTTAGGAAATTATATTTGGGAATCTCTTCATACCAGGAGCGAGCCTGGCCATTGGAACATCGCTACAGTGCCCATCCAGACTGGGACAGCAACAGAGTCCACTTCATAGCCGTGAGGCTGCTGTGTTTAACTCCAGCTGTCCCAGCAAGGGAGACAACTGCAGCAACAACCACCGACCAAGCCAGCAAGCCCTGGCAGAAAAGATCCACACAAGAAACACTGGTTCAGTCAAGCTAGTCAAAAAAATATATAGTTTTGCCATTGTCTTGCAGCTCGCAGATCAAGTGGTTTAGTTTCCCAGTAATGTCAGTCAAAAATGCAAGTTCAGATTCACCATATTCATATTCACCATATTCAGCAGACATCTCCTCCAATAGCACCTTAAAAATCCAGTTCTGTTTTGCTTTGCAGCTGAGGTTGTATATGATTTTCACAATAGGAGTCATTATGTGTCCAGAGCCAATCACTTCTGCACATATGGCCTAATGGTGAATGACGCATCAGTAATGCAGACATTTTGGAAAGTCTGGGTCAGCTTTACAGCTTACAGTGAGTGATGAAACCTGTTTGTCTATTGATCATAGCAGGAGCCCCGTCTGCAGTCACTGCTACTGGCTTTTCTAATGGTACCTTTTTCTGCATAAAAACTCCTTCACCGTGTTATACATTTCAACTCCTCTTGTAGTTGTCTGTTGGGGCAGATGTGTCAGGAGTTCTTCTCTTGTGGAAACCAAAGGCTATGCTGTACTGTTGCCTTCCACAGACTCATCACACTGGACGTTAACCCACCTGCACTTTGCAAGATCCCGGTCCAGCTAATTGGCCAAGTTATCAGACATAGCTGACACACATCTAGACATTGTAGTGGAAATTGAATGAGTTCTTCTGTTCTCATCCTTAGGGACAGTGATAGCAATTATCATCATTGCTCGTTTCTTAATCTGATAAAAACCTTCTTCTCCTTGATGAGAAAATAAACAGGTCTAAACGAGGCTTAGTTTTAAGAATTTTATTCATGCTATATGCAAAAGTCTTTGTCCCTTAAGGCAACAGATTACAGCCCCCCCCCCCCCCGCCCCACAGGCTGCTTTCATATTAACATTAGCTTTGAGCTCCAGAATGGACAAGAAAAAATGACGAAAATGGCTCGAGCAGGGCGCTGCTCACGGGGCGGTCGCCCGTGCCAGGTGGTCGCACGTGCTCGGGCCCGCTAAATGCTACTTGTAGCTTTAATTTTAAATGTAATTTCCAAAGAGCCATACAATAATGTAGTGTCCCTTTCCCACAATGAGGCACTGAGACGTAACCTCTTTCTGGTTCTTCATTCTGGTTCTTCATTCTGGTTACTGTAGACCGCAACAAACGCCGTACAATTAATTCAGCAACTCTTTATTCTCTCCCGCCGAGACGAGAGCGCTTCTCCCAACTTTATATTCCCCCCCTCCCTCTCCCTCTCCAGCCCTCCCATTTCCCTTATTATTATTATATAGCTGAACCCCATTGGTCCAAACTCCCTAACAGGCTGAGCGACAGAACTGAGGGCCAATCAGGTCCCTGCTTGATGCGTTCCATGAACTCCAGAACTTTTAAAGCGACCCAACAGCCACCCAGTCCAACTCAGACCGCGACAATATGTTTAAAACTAAATATACAAGTGAATGTGTGCATTTGATGTAATTTCAACATTTTTAAAGTACAATAGGTCTGTGGATTCTTTTTAATAACATTGTTATGCTGTTGCTAATAAATGATGAGTATTTCTCGTGGTAGTTTTGCTGATGGTCTGGTGTGGTTGATACGTGGTGAGTTCCTGCTTTAAACGGGATCTTAGGTCTGAATGTACTTTAGATGTGAGAAAGACATGGAACCCAACACACACTCACACGCCGCAGTGAGTGACGGGCAGCAGGTTTACGTTTTTACCATCCCTGCGCGATTCACCTGCTGCCTGTCCCCACAATCCCCCCCCGGCTTTCTTCCTCACACATCCCATCCCCGAAACTGCGCGCTCTTTCTCAGAGACGGGACCGCGCAGTTTTAGGCACGGCAATCCACAGGTTTCTGGCTGGTACAAACTCTGTGAAATAATAGATAACAGTAAACTGATAGTTTTCTCTCCAAGCACCGCTACTACTGCGCGCCTCTGGCATCGCATTGCGCCCGAGAAGGACTGGTCTAATGAAAAAAATATATAATTAAGGATTTGTCTGCGAGCCACATGTGACCATCAAAAGAGCCATACATGTCTCGCGAGCCATAGGTTCCCGACCCCTGCTATACATGTTAGCTGCTTTAACATACTCATATTAACACCCACACTTATTTGCAATAAAACAAGGCTGACATTTTGACAGAGTGCCGTGAACCTTTCGGTACGGTGGCCGACAGAGCTCACACTACATACAAATGGAAAAACGCAACGGCATTACCCGAAGCACAACGGCATTAAGAGACAGCGCAACGGCATTACCCGAAGCGCGACGACATAACCGCAGCATTAGCATAAAGCTCAGCACAACGGAAGTGAGGACTTTTTTTCCGGGGGAAAAATAAAAGCCTGGCAGATTCAAACTATTCGGTACGACAGAATTTTAGGGCCACCAAAAAAAGTAAAATTATGAAATTTTAAACCGTAAATTTATGAGAAAAAAATTGTATTTTTACGAGATTAAAGTGGAAGTGAGCATACAGGGCAGCAGCAGCAACAAGTGAACGCTGCAAAGCAGTAGAGCAGACCGACTAAACTTAGTTGAACAGGTGAGCTGAATGTTTATTGATAACGTTCCAAATGTCTGGAAGTTTAGTTGCTTGATTTATGATTTATTAATGTTTTATTTTTTGATGGGTGGTTTGCAGGATCTCTGCAGGCGATGAAGCCGACGGCGACAGTTATGGAGTGTGCGCGCGCTGTGTGTGTGGGTGCGTGTGTGTGTGTTGGAGACCCCGCGTGCATGTGTGAGAGCACGGGCGAAAGAGGGGGGTGAGAGCGCGGAGCGGGAGAGTTTGCGTCTATATTGTGTGATCGAGGACTGAAAACCTTAATAAAAAGATGGTGTCCCTCCCCAGAAGAAGTATTTTGTCTTATTAACTCGCTCTGGAGGCTGAGGATCCGAACGGGAAAGTGAACCCCAAACGAGGATCCGTCTTCGGCCCTGGAGAAAATCTCCCCTGCGTTTCCAACCACGGTCAGAAAGAAAAAAAGAGAAGTCATCGCGCAGGTTCAACTACGGAGCCCGCCGGGTGCCCGTGGTTATAAAGGGAAAAAAATCAGATAAACTGTGCGCACAGATTACTAAAGCGTGCGCACGGATTAGTAAACCATGAGCACCACTTAATAAACCGTGCGCACGGTTTAGTAATCTGTGCGCACAGTTTATTAATCCGTGCGCACCATTTAGTAATATGTGCGCACAGATTACTAAATGGTGCGCACGGATTAATAAATTATGCTCCTACTGTTGCGCAATCGTGGCGCACGCACATTCATCGCATGTGCATGCCTCTAATCTAAGCAGAGCAAATGGACTACTAGCTTCATGTTTGCAGGGATGTGAAGGTGCTTTGGTACAGTGTGCGCAACGAAGGAGACTTCGGACTGCAGTCCGTTTCCCGGTTCTGCTGTCGGGACTCAGAACGTCTCCCGGGACATGTGAATCCAGACCGAGGACGGGCTTTTGGACTGGCGGAGTAAGCTTTTGGGGGACCAGTCCTGACAAACCATGCACACAATCATCTGAATTTGTGTTACCATTCAGGTCAAGACAATATAAAGGCTGATGGTTATTCCAGTTTAAATCGATCCACGGCTAAATCGCTCATTAGCACGGCTAATGTTGTTAGCATGAATGTTGTATTAACCTATTAACTTAATCTTAACCCTTCTTCCGTGTCAGTTCAGCCAAAAAAAAGCCCTGGGCGCACGGATTAAAAAAAAAACTATAAGCGAACATGCACATAGTAATAATCATAATAATAAAAGCATGTTTAAATGGTCAAGTGCCTGTGTCTATCGGAGCTTAGCATTGTTTACATGCAGACGTCTCTTCCTCAATGAACTATCCAGACCAATCACTTCATCGGACCAACCTACAGCCAATCAAATAGTCTGACGTCATCATTAGTCACTTCTTGTGTTCGGTGGTCTGCGACTAATGATGACGTCACACCATCTGATTGGCTGAACGTTTCTCCGATGATGTCTACGGTAGTGATTGGTCTGGATAGTTCATTGAGGAAGAGACGTCTGCATGTAAACAATGCTAAGCTCCGATAGACGCAGGCACTTGACCATTTAAACATGCTTTTATTATTATGATTATTACTATGTGCATGTTCGCTTATAGTTTTTTTTTAAATCCGTGCGCCCAGGGCTTTTTTGGCTGAACTGACACGGAAGAAGGGTTAAGATTAAGTTAATAGGTTAATACAACATTCATGCTAACAACATTAGCCGTGCTAATGACGATTTAGCCGTGGATCGATTTAAACTGGAATAACCATCAGCCTTTATTTTGTCTGGACCTGAATGGTAACACAAATTCACATGATTGTGTGCATGGTTTGTCAGGACTGGTCCCCCAAAAGCCTCCTCCGCCCGTCCTCGGTCTGGAGATAGTACAAATCTCCCGGGGGACACGGTTCTGGAGTCAGCGCAGCAGAACAGGGAAACGGAGTGCGGTCTGAAGTTTCCTCCGTTGCGCACACTGTACCAAAGCACCCTCACATCCCTGGAAACACGAAGCTAAGAGTTAATCTTCTATGCTCAGAGGCATGCACATGCAATAACTTTGCATGCGCGCACGATTGCGTAACCGTACGAGCACAATTGATAAATCCGTGCGCACCATTTAGTAATCGGTGCGCACAGTTTACTAAATGGTGTGCACGGTTAACTAATCCGTGCACACAATTTAGTATTCCGTGCGCACGGTTTACTAATCCGTGCACACAATTTAGTATTCCGTGCGCACGGTTTAGTATTCTGTGCGCACGGTTTAGTATTCCGTGAGCACAGTTTATCAGATTTTTTTTATTTTTAACCACTGGCACCTGGCGGGCTCCGTATTCAACAGTATCCCTGCAGCTGTCCACTTGAATCCTTTCTTCCTCCATTAAAGATCAGATCTCTACGTCTGTCTGACACTTCTGTCTGAGGAGGAGCACTTTCTGGCATTTTCAAAGTTCTAATGCTAATATAACAAACTATTTTCCTTCCGCTTTATTGTTATATGTTATAACGGGACATTTCATCTGGAGGAGGGGGCGTATGTAAAACTGTTTACTTCTGCATTGGTGTTCGGATGACAGGTTCATGTCGTAAGGTGACAGATGAACTTCAGGATATGTGAATGTAAAGGAATTTAAAAGCTGCAGCGGTCCTCTACACCCAAATGTGTCTCTGAGCTCCTTATTTTATATTTGAAACTCCGCTTTACTGACACCGAACCCCGGAAAACCGGTTTACACTGAAAATTATCTGATTTTGAGTCGCCAAAAGGTTCAGTATCTCATTGTTTTTTTTAAACCTATCCGGGGAAAAAACTTCAGAAAAGGCTCCACATAATCGATGACTTTTTTCTTGTAAATGTACGAGATTTTAAATCGTAAATTCACGAAATAAAAAGTTGTAAATTTACGAGTTTTTTCCTAGTAAATTTACGACTTAAAAAAAAAGACAAAGAGCGTTAGATACAGATGTCACTGTGGAGAGCTGAGTAAATTTATTTTTTTAGACAAACGTATATTTGTAAGTAATCTAGTAAGAAAACACCCTAATCTTGTCCAAATATCACGTAGCTCCCAAGAGCGCTGAATAATTTGAAACTGATTTTTTTTTTGGTAGGAAAAAAAAGTCCTCATTTCCGTTGTGCTGAGCTTAATGCTAATGCTGCGGTTATGTCGTCGTGCTGCGGGTAATTTCGTTACGCTTCGGGTAATGCCTTTGCGTTTTTCCATTTGTATGTAGTGTGAGCCCTGTCGGCCACCGTATTTCGGAATCGCTTTGACATCAGTAAACCCAACCAGAAATAATTCATATATAAGGTGCTCTGGATTTTAAGGTGCACTGCCATATATATATATTTAAAATAAGGCTTCTAAGTGTGCTTTATAGTGCAGATAAAATAGTAAAAATATTTTTTGTCCATGATTTTAAGGCGTGAACACATGATTTGCTGAGTATACTTTTTTCCAACTTTAAAAATCATTATTTTTCATAAAAATATTCATCCTCCGTTGTTTAGCTACAACCTCTCAAACTAAAAAAACACAAAGTTTATTAGGTAAGAAACGAACAAAATTGAATGAATCTGAGTCTTTAATTCTATGTTCTTCATCATTTGATATCAACATAAATTTATTTGAAACCGAATAGGCTGATTCATAATGAATGCATAAACGGTCAGAGTGTACGTTGTTTAACAATCGCTGGTGAAATCTCTGGTATTAAAGGGTTAAACTGCTGTTTTCTATAGTGTTTGTCAGTAAACCTCCAGCAAAGTGTATCACACTCTGACGTAGTGAACCCAAAGTGTGTTTGTGAAATTGTCAATGGAGATCATTTTATTTCATGCTGAAGCATCAACCTGTGACTTACTTGTGACTTTTCTTCCCAGAGCAGTCATGTTGCATAAATTCACGCACAACTGTGTTTATTAATAGACGCCGTTTTCAATATTTATGGAAAAACCTCATTTGATGCAGACTAGTTGAATGGGGTCAGACGAAGAAAGTGTGTTTGAAAAAGATTAAAAATGCATTGTTCAAATCCTGGAAAAAGAAAAATACTATTAATTTTGAAGTAAAATACATTTTTCATAACTTTTTTTAAAAGGAGAGCCTCCCTGTGGCTTCCAGAGCCACAGGAAGTGAGGTCAGAGATGTGACTTTTACCATCATCCTTTGTGTATCACCCTTATGTGTGCAAACGCTGAATTGAATTGGTTTAGAGAAAGATTACTGGATTAAACAATTCCTTAAAAAAAGAATGGTTAGACCAAATTAATTTGAGATTTTTTCAAAATAACAAATTGTTCCAAAATATGGGATGAAGCCTGCTTTATATTTCCTCATTTATCCTTCTGGCACTTATCAAAACAAAACAATTTGAAACAATAAAATTCTATCTGTTTAAGAATCACAGATTATTACATAAATATAGATCATGTTGCACTATATAAATATTTTCCTTAGATTGCAAAGTCCTCGAATGTAGTTTTTTTAAAAACTACTACTATGAAGTCCAAACTTCATAACAAAAACAAGAACATGTACACACACACACACACGCACACTTTGACGTACATGAACACACCCACAGCATCCAGACTTGCTCATTGATTGGCTCCCACCCTGTTGCCATGGGGAGTTTCAGCCACCCTATCATCCGACCTGGCTTCTAACTGAAAACGACCGCCGGCTGTCTGTCAGCATCTTTTCATCGTCATGGCAACAGACTGGATGCAGGGCAGTGAGCAAAGCATTGTTGTTTGTCGATTCCTGCGGTAGCAGCAGACGAGGAAGTTCCTGTAATTTATTTTCCACAGGGTGATCCGTCTGCGAACACAAAACCTGTACTTTTTCATCTGCTGTACAGAAAGGCTTAATGCAAACACACACACACGTACACACACATACGGATACACACAGGCTGTGAGGTCAGTCTGCAGTGACATCCTAATCCCTCGCCAAAGAGCGATTATTCTATGACACGTTGGGATGAAAATGTCATCTGTGAGTTCCTTGTGTCGACTGTTGTGTGCATTTGTGACCAACTTTTAAGGGCTTTACTTTTTTATTTATTTTCCACCATCATCTTTATCTATTTTTGCTTGGATTTAAAGCACATATGTCTCAAAAACACTCTCAAAGGACTTAAAGTGGGGTAAAAACGTATTTAGTCAGCCACCAACTGTGCAAGTTCTCCCACAGAAAAAGATGATAGAGGTCTGTCATTTTCATCATAGGTATACCTCAACTATTAGAGACAAAATGAGGGGAAAAAATTATGAAAATCCCATTGCACGCCGGCAGAATAAAGAAAATGCACTTAGTGTAGTTTAACACAGTGACATATGTTTCAGAGGAAGTTCGATTGGCCGTTCGACATGTCAATCAAGTGACATATTACACGGTGAGGGTGTTGATTATTATAATTTTTTTATGTATCTTTAATGGCCTGCGATCTACCATCACATCCAATGTAATAAACCCCACCTTGTCTCTCTCATAGTTGGAGGTATACCTACGATGAAGATTACAGTTCTTTCATCTTTTTTCTCATCTCCGTTTTTATTTTTTTGGAGTTTTTTCCATACCGCGAAGGAGGGTCAAAGGGCAGGGATGCCCAATTTAGTTTAGTCTGTTTAGTTATTTCGGTTCAGAATTTGCCTATTGAATTCTATGTATTAATGATCCTTTTGATTTTATGTTTACAGTTACCGTTGAGACGACTGTTGTGATTTTGGGCTACATATATAAAATTGAATTAAATTGAATTTACGTGGAAGTACTTGCAGAATTGGTGGTTGACTAAATACCTTTTTGCCCTACTGGTCCTTATTTTTTTGCTAAGGAATTACTTTATAACATTTCTTAGTCATCTTGGTTGCTTTTAAATTTTTCCCTCTGGGGCAGTGAGTGCACTCACAGTGACTTCCCTCTCAGGATGACAAACAAAAGAACATGGGTTTAATGCAAATGTAATGCAATTGTAAAGAGGATCTCTGCAGATGTAGCAAGTAGACAGGTGTCTGTTATGCTCTGCTGCAAGACACAAATGGCAAGCATTGTGTTCTTTGTCCTAAAACAAGCACTTTGGTTCTATTTTATATAATTATTTATGTATATTATTTAGTTATATGAACTGCAAAAATAACTCGTTTTTCATTTTTAAAAAAATGTGTTCTTTAGTCTGCTAAAGGTAATCTATGGTCATTTATATGGATATAGTTTACTCTGAAAGGTTTAAGAAATGCTTAAAATAGCCCTATTATGGGGTAAAGAAGTATGTCCATTCTTTCCCCACATCCTAGGGAGACATATTTAAAGAAACGAGAGACTAAGGAAAGAAGACACATGGCATCCAATTCAAGCGAGCAATGAAGACGAGATGAGGAACGAGTAACAGGACAAAGGTAGACAAGAAACAAAGGAAGAATAAAAGGAAATCACAATGAAGAGACTCTTAGGGGAGTTCCATAATCATCTCTAACCCACAAACCTTTTTGGTTCTCCCCCGATGTGGAGAAGTTTGGACAAGATGAGAAAGAAACAGTTTCAAAGACTTGCTGTACATTTTGATAAGCAGCGTTATTTATCAAAGAGTTGCAGTTTGGCAGGTAGAGGTTGTTGACAGGTCAGGGTTATCCAAGAAGAGGATTGGCAGATACACTTGAAAAAGCAGGCTGGTTGGAGACGAGGCGGGTAGCTGACATGTGTAAACTCAAAGTACGACAAAGGTGAAAACAAAGTCAACACTGGGGTGTTGATTTCCTTTCGGGGGCCAAAGCTCTGGCTTGAATACAGATAAAGCTTCAAGCAAAGAAGAGCGTGGTGTGAAAGCTAAGTAGAGAGCGCTGCTTCAGGACATCACAGAATTAGAGTCCATTCTCAAGGATCAGACGAATTTGGCTAAAAATATATGTCAACAATTATTCGGGGTTGTCAGGGAACTCGTAGTTGAGGACACAGGCGCAGACGCAGGGACTCGTAGTCAAATCGTAGTTTTAATATTACTCACGATCGTAACAACAATCCAAAACGATCCCGTGACAGGGACAGGATCAGTGCAGGCTAAATACCCTCCAGGTGATTCAGCAACAGGTGAGACCAATAAGGTAAAGACAGAACAAACGAGCAGAAGAAAACAACCAAACCGGAAGTGTCAAAACAAAACCCAACAACCGCCCTGGCCCAGAACCTGACAATATGGGTTGTTCATGGCAGTTCAAATTATAGTTCCTTACAGCGTTTTACGGACATGGGCTTTATGTTCTAAAAATCAGGTACGAGTAATTCTTATGTTGGCTCCCCTTTCATTTCTTTCCCTCTGTCTTTCAGATAGTATGCTCCCCTAGTGGTTTCCATGAACAGGAGAGGCCCTACGGTCAAAGGTGCAGGGTCACACATAGCAGTTCCACTAGATAGTGTGTCCCCTTTGTGGCACTGTACTCGAACGGGGGCGGCCCAACAGTCAAAGGTGCCGGGTCACACATAGCAGTCATACTTGTAAATATGAATATGGAATGCCGCCGAAAACACACCTCATCTTATTACATACTGATTATACATTTACATTTTTTCTTCTTCTTGATAATCTTTGGTATTGGGGGTTTTTGTTACCCAAAGTTTTTATGGAAAATTATCTCATGGAATTGGACGGAGCCTTATGCCAAACGAAAAAGATGTGAATGCCAACTTAAAGAATGTGGAAATAAATATTTCTTATTGCAAGAGTCATCTGACTGAAATGGGCGACCCCGTCGCAATTTCAGGCAGACACTCGGCAGTGTTTTACAGGTTACTCCCCTAGGGCGGTT